>CANSZD010002861.1:0-145057 GCA_947648045.1 Beta corolliflora
GTTGGCTAAAATTGGTGTAAGTAGCTCTGCTACTTCGTTGTTATGTGGTAGGATACGGATGATCACGAGCATTTGTTTCTCAAATGTATTTTCACAATAGGAACCATCCTACAAAGAATAAAGAATCGTCACATTCATTCTTCCTCGGCGGCTTACAACAACTTGTAGAGGCATCAATCATGGCTAGAAGTTCTAAATTGTAGTGAAGGTTCATCGTAAGACATTTTCGACAAAACAGTGTATACTTTTATTCGAAGAATGGCGAACCAAAGAGCTGACCGTGAGAAATCCATCTCTACCGGGGAACTATATCAGGTCTGCATTGAAACAGATGAGAAATAGAATCAATGTTGTATGCCCGCTCGTAAAATGAGTAGAGAGAGGACATATAACATGGTTTAGAACTTGTGGATAAGTCAAGCACGTTTAGTGGTTGCTTTTCCTGTAGGGTTAGGTCCAACCTAGTCACCCATTCCTCTTCGGGGAGAGCTTGGACTCAGTTCGCTTTTTGAGCCTTACTGAAATTCTACTTACTAATTAGCAAAAAAAAAAAGAATTCACAAAAACTAAGGAAAAGCATGTTCGTATACCTTGCTCAATAAGGTCCTCAATAAGAGCCATTTCTGCTGAGGTCCACCCAGTTTAAGGTACCTGAAGTCGAGTTCAGTTCGTGTGCACCGCCCAACAGGCATCGTAAATGTCTACTATAATGTACATGGTCCTAAGGTCAAACAAAGCACGACTACTAGAGTACAAGCAATATTTCCGTGCAAATTTATAACTTATCCATCACGAATAATGTAGTCTTACTTAATACTCTTTGAACTTATCATGAAACATAGTTTAGTGCTTATCTGATTGTCAATTTAGATCATCGCAAGTCTCCGAATCTTCTTGACTTTACTTTATTTTTCTCGACTTCAATTGATTTGAAGTATAGGCTCAAACTTTCAATAGTAGAAATTCGATCATACATTTAAGCAAAATCGGTACCCCGCCCAACGTTCACTTCACTCTGAATTCTTGTTTCGAACTGGTTTGGATATGAATTTATTGAAATAATTTAATAAAACTCATTCGATCACATCTCGGAACTAATGTGGATCTATGAAGTAATGTGACCTCATCCAGACCGGTATAAACTTGAGCTACACTACACCTATTGGAATTTAATACAATGCACCCTGATCAGATCATGACCAAGTTATACTCATCGAGGATAGGCACATCAAACTTGGGAGCAGGTGGCACAAAAAGCGACCCAAACTATCACTTTTTCACCATTGAGCGCACCTATAACTATTTTGATGCACCCTTTGGGACCCATGGACAACGCTCCGGTCAGTTATCTCATTGTTAACTCAACCGAGGTTAACTACAAAAAAAAAAAAAAACACTTAACCATACCATTGCAATTTCCAATCTCCCATTCTCATCTTCTCCAATGCTTCAAAAATCAGCCCCCGCAAACAGTATCTCATCACCTTGGCTGTCGACTACTCTCAAAAAAATAAATGATAAATGAAACCCCAAATGAACAAGACTAATTAATAAGTCACATTATCCAATGCAAACGATGTCATTGCAATGCCCTCAAAAACCACAACTAACAATATAGAAGAATTTGGTGATTGAACCAAAATTTCTCTTTCAAGCAATTCGCGAACACCTTGTGTGCAACCTCTTAGAAGCTTAATTCACGAAAAAGCATTGCCTTATGAGATCATTTCCAAGGGGGAAGCTTTTTTATATTTTTTTTTTTTTTTTTTTTTTTTATAAGAAACATTAGTAGAGATTGAGATTGAATTTACACTTGAACTATTGAATGGATTTTGCTAGAAATTGCAAAGAACCCTAGAATTTTTCAACACAAAAGAATTGATTGGTAAAAAAATGACAAATTTGAGCAAATTTGAGCAAATTTGAGACAAATATTACAAAAGAAAAAATTGGATTTGTGATTGAAAAAAGATTTTTTTTGTTTGGAGGTTAACAAAGATGATTGAAGGAATGGTGAAATTCGAATTTCCAACTCCATTCTTGAAGATCTCAAAGAATTCGAACAACAATACCAAAACAATCGACCCAAAAATGAAACCAAAACCAAAACAAACAAAAAAAATCAGAACAATTCGAAAGAAAACCCAAAAACCAACAAGAAAATAAGAACAATCCCAACAAAAAATTACAACAAAAATCATACCATTAAATCAAACATACCCATAAGTCGAACAATACAACAAACCCAAAAAAATCCACAAGAAAAGTAGAGTTCAAGATGAGAAAGAAGAGAGATCCATACGGTTTGAAGACCCAACTTCGAGATTCATCCACATTCAACATATCTTATGCTCAAAACCCCAAAAACGAATTTTAGGTTTGAAACTTTTAGATTCAAACCGAAAAATTCGATTTTCTGGTTTAAACATCTTCTTCTTCCAACTTGAATGATTTCTGATGTTTTCCCCAAAAAGCGAAATCGTAAAAAATTTGGTAGAAATTGGTGAAGAAATGAGGTAGATCCGGGAAGAAAGAGTAACGGAGGAGTAGAGAAAAAAATTGGGCAGGGTTTCTTGAGTTCTTGTAGATATGCAAGGTGAGAGATGAGAGTTTAAGAGTGGCAGAGAGAGAGAAAATAAATTTGAGGCTGAGAGTATGGAAGAAGAGAGAGGGCCCTATGCTTACCCATAGTTACCAATCATCGTAAAATACATTGGGTAAACGGTGGAAAAAAGTTATGCGGTCCTAAACGTTGAAAAAATTAATAGTTTGGGTCCTTTTTTTTTTAATGGAAGGAATAGTTTGGCTCCATCGTACCTTTAACTCATCAAACTTGGCTAATGGTAGAGCAAACTAAATACTCCACATGGTACAACCTTAATTAAAGTCTAATGAGTGAACTAAGTATTGAACACTAAACATTTGGAAAAATTTATAAGAATAATCTCAATCTATGGTTGGTCTTCTTATACTAATTTTAACAATTAACTATTTTATCAAAAAAAAAAAAAACTATTAACTATACTAGAATACTCTAACTGCAACTCTGCAAGGAGTATTTTCCCTTGAATAATCTCAGATTCTCAGGTGGCTAGTTATTTGTTTAGACATGTAACTTTTGTTAAGTTTATGAAACCGACAAGAGGAGACTAATTCATTAAATCAGATGGGGCAATGTCTACAATGTTAAAAGGGAAATCATCTACCAATACCCTTTCCCCAATCGCCACGGGTTGGAAATTAACCAACCAGTGCATGAGCAACTTTGTTGCCCCCCATGCTTACCTTGGCCGTCGTAAATATTTTAGAGACTGCTTTAATATTAAAAAATGGCCCCTAATAATAGAAAGTGAAAACAATTTTTTAATACAAAATACCATATTTACCTCAACAAATTATTAACCCATAAAATAATGGAAACATTAACGGGTATAATCCCAACTATTGACCATCTTTCTAAAATAATCCTAACTTTCATCAATCTCATAATAATCCCAACTATTTATCCCGGCCCTTCCCAATCCCACTCTTTTTAACCTACTAAACCCGTAAAAAATGACACGTGTCCCACAAAGTAATTTGGCGAAACTAATTTTTTTTAAAACAAAAAAAAATATGATAAAGCATGAGAAAAAAATGACGTATTGATACTCATTTCAAATTCCTAGGCTTTTTAGTGGCATCTGCTTTTCTAGAAAAAGTTGTTTAGAAGGTCAAAAGTGCCGATTAATATCACTTCAAAACACGTGCCCAAAAATTAACGTATTTGCACTCATTTTGACGACTCTCGAAATTTGCGCTCATAAAGGGCACTTGGTGACATCCGTTTTTTTTTCAAAAAAATGTTTTTCATTTTGAAGGTGCTAAAGCGTCCGCTCAAGATCGTCTCACGTGCCCAAAAAAAAAATTAACGTACTCGTACTCATTTCGATCACCTTATCGAAATTCACGTGCCTTAGTGGTGCTCGGTTGTGTGCATTATCCCAAAACGTTGTGAAGTAGGTAAAAAAGTCATATCGGATCTTCACAAAATACGTGCCTCAAAGCGTCAAAAGGGGACCCATAAATAAGGAAAAAAATTAAATGTTCCAACTAAGAAAAAACTAGATTAATTTTTCAAATGGGATAAAAATTAAATTGATTTTTATGATAGAAAAAAATTGAAAATAAAAAATTAACTCGTTTAACCGGTTATAGGTTACGTAAGACCATTTTCGGAAGGGTGGGGGTAATAATTGGAATTATTCCTTTAATTGATAAAAGTTGAAATTATTTTGGGAAAGTGGTCAATAATTGGAATTATTCCAATCAATTTTTCTTAATATAATTTCGACTTCTAAATAAACAAACATCCACAATTGTTTTTTTTTAAAAGACCCAAATAAAAAGTACCTTAATGAGCTAATTAAGTATATGCTTATTGCACAACATTAGACCTACTTTCTAAGATCAACTCTATCTTACTAGTCCATGACTGAACACCCCTGATCAATTATCACAAAAATATGATTGGAGCTACAATTTGCTGACACAAACAGGTAGAATGAGCTAATTAACGAACAAGGGTGAACAAAACCTGAACCCCACAAAAAAATCCACATAAAAAACTCAACTCCAAAAACCAAAACCAAAAACAAAAACTCCAATTACAGTATTCTCTTAAAATATGGATTCACCCAGATGGGAAGTTACTAGTAGTTAAAGTCAAAATTTAAACCATGTTATGCAACAATTGAAAAATTCACACCCACCTAACAAAATTATACAAGATCTTATTATAAAAAACCTTTTGAGTTTCCTCTTTGTTCATAGCTTTGGGTTTTTGACTTACTTTTTAAGAGCTAATTATAAAAAACAAGCCCAAAAAACCCATAAAGATTGAAGAGCCGAACAATGGCATCATCAAAGATCTGATGATCAGATTACTTCGCCAACAATTCTCTAGAACAATATGAATCCCCCACCCAAATTTCAGATTACGTGAATACAAATTCTTAATCACTACTTCAATATTTTCTCAACCCTCATTTTCCACCCATCAAAAATCCATCTTCATAGGAAAAAAAAACCTAGCAGCATCTCTCAAATTCTCTCTACACTCAAAACCCTAGGTAAACGAAAGTCGCGCAGAGCAGGTCGCTGGTGACCAGCCTGAGCGCACGCTGCTCACCCGGTCGCCGGCGACCTGCTCCACCACCGTAGCTCCAACACCCTAAGTAAACCGCTTGTTAGTTTCGCCGATTTTAAGTTCGTGTGCTTCCATCGTCCGAGAAGAAGAACGGGAGGATCTTCGTGGCGGTTTGGCGGTGGCCTCTCTCGCCTCCTCTTCGTTTCTCATTGCTTCTCGCCGGTGCTTTTCAATTTGGGTTGTTTTCGTCAGTTTTCATTTGCTTTTAGTCAGTTTTTGGGAGAACCTACTCAGATCTAAGTTCACAAACTCGGGCAGCCTCTCTCCAAAGCTTCCCCAAACGCCGCCGTTGATAATCTCGCCGGTAAAGGTAAAGTTTCGGGTTAGGGTTTCTTGTTTGGGTTAGGAAGTGCTAAATTTGAGTTTTGTGGGTCTGTTTAGATAGCGATTTTTGGCAACCTTTTACCGCAGCTAACCTTGTCGCCGCCGTCTTGTGGTTTCGGAGTGACCCCGATCTTGACGATAAAGGTAAATATTAGGTTAGGGTGTCTAGTTTGGTATTGGACCCTGTTCATTTTCTGCAATTCTGTCTTCTTGTTTGTTTGAGTATGATTACTGTTAGTTGTTACTGGTTGTTAATTTTGTTGTGCCTTCTCGTTAGATATAGTAGATGTATCCTCGTTAAGAATGTTGTTTTGAGTGATAATGTGTGGAAACAGTTGGATTCAATGCCTAGGCTAGAAGAGGCATTGTTAGTTGGTGTTTGTTCCTCCTCCGATGAATGGATTTTGGTATTCGGAGGAGTTGTAATGTGGTATTGTGGGTCGTCAAGGAAAAAAGACTTGAGTGGAAGGGGGTTTAGGGTTTCAGGGGTCGGGTTTGTCAGTTTATGTGTGGAATTAACGGAGGTTCATTCTCCGTCTCGGTTAGCGATGATATTGCTTGTCATCGCTGTCAAAAAAATTTATCAGAACGCTGCTCCTCATTTTATGGGGGTTCATAGCATGCTTCCCGAGTCACTTGTAGTGACTCTTATGGCTTGTGCGACAATCATAAGCCTGTTGTCAGTATTACCGTCTCGCGTCTTTACTACCCAATCTGTTCTTTCCTTGGTTTTTAAAGCCCCCAGGTTCTCAAGAGTTTATCCATCCAACTGGAGCTCAATCTCCTATATTACAATCACTATTGATGGTTTCGGCAAGCTTGAACGTTGTCCACCACATCATCTTAACAATCAAGGATCCATTGGAGAAGCGCTTGTTACTATGTTAGTTTCTTGTAATATGTTTTTAGTGTGTTTTATCAGTGTTGTAAGGGTCTTTAATGACCCTAGTGGTAGTATGTAAACTCTGTTTATCTATGCAAATTTTCGCGATGTCAAAAAAATCCATCTTCATCACGCATCATCTCCCCATATTAATGAGAAAGTAAATAGAATATAGAAATTTTGTTTTGGGAATTGCAAGAGTAATTAAAGAAAGAGAAAATTTTGCAGTATAATTGAATAAATATTAATTGCCTTGACATGAGAAAGAGTGAAAAAAGGCTCTAGTAAATCAGTAATGAGAGGAAGAATATGATGGAGTTCTTTTCTTTTTCTTTTTTTTTCAAAAGAATGGGTTTGTAATTTTTAGGGGCTCGAAAATTTTGAGGCCCTGTGCTAGGAGTCTACTTGTACAGGCCCATAGCCGGTTGAACACTACTAAAATGAAAAGCTAAATTTCAAACATCATCGACAACTAAATGAAAGCTACTAATTCCTGAAGACTCCCTTCAAAGAGAAATTCATGACAGTGCATTTCATGCGACAAACATACAAACATACTAATCAGAAGAAGCCCCAAGTAATATAGAAAGTCGCAAGATTCTCAATATAATAACACTAGTCATCTCTCAAGTCATTCCTGCACTAACGGTCAAAATGAAAAAATATAGGTGCAATGAGATACGTGTAAAAGTTTTAGCGTTCACTTCGACATACAATTTAGATTATTAGCTCAACCTCTAGAGGATGAAGATACTCGAGAAGATTTAGAAACAACCTCAGAGTTCTTGTCCTTGCGATGAAAGTTCGGTTGGAAACCCACATTATCCACAAGTGTTGGCAGCATGGTTTCTTTTGGAAGTCCCTAAGATTCAAACACAAAAACTAGAAAGGCAGAATCAGTTGAGATGTTAAATTCTGACCTAAACATCACTTGTTAATCTTCCAATCCAAAACGTGAAATCAACAGATAACACTTTGATAAGATGGCGCAAAAAAGCTGGATAAGCATAAAGACACTTAAGATGACAAAAGCTTTAGACCTAAAGTTGTCTACACTAACCAACTCACATGGAAAAACTTTAACCATATATTGCTTCTTGGCTTCACTATACTTTACAGGTTTCAGTTTCTCCAGTAAACCCAACTGAGGGACCTTAAAACCTCAAGAGTTCAACCCTAAAAGGCGGTGTTTGCTGGCCCGGACGGTGATTGCCTTATTACTCCTAAGTATTAGGACACACTAACAAAACTCCATATCTACCTTAAGTCAATGTGGATTAATTATAATTAAATCATAAAACGACTGAAAAGTTGGTAAAGTCCAACCTAAACCACTCCAAATGAAGAAATTTACCAAAAGTCATAAGGATAAAAAGTTGGTAGTGTGGCCTAACCCACTTATAATAATGTACATAAAAAATTATGACAAAAAATATACGCCTTGCACATTGCCTTGCACATTTCATCTTATTGTGCAAGCAAAAGATTCCTTTGCTCCATTTGCTGGACCAATGCATTGGCAGGAAACCCTTATTGACCTAGTTAGGTAACCTCCGCATCAGGGAAGAATTATTAGGCTAACAACTTTGCAATGACTTAGCAGGACCTGTTGATAGCAAATCGACTGGTCAATGGAAACATGATATGCCAAGAGTCATGTAGAAAAAATGAATCCTACAAGTCAAAGCCAAGCTCGCTCCAAAAGAGTAACTTGATCAGAAAATTAACTATTCAAGGCAGCATAATTGCATAAAGGACAAGTTCAATCCATTTTCCCCCTAAAGAATTGCACGCCATAATGATCAGAAGTCTAAGAAACATCATAGTACGATATTTAAATTCTGACCCAGCATAGGTAAATTTCAAAACATAGAGCAAATGACAAGCAACGTAAGAAAAGATAGCTTTGCATTCAGAAATAACTGGATGGCTTCTGATCTTTTTCACAGCAACTTCTACGAACATTAACTTGATTCAGTAGTTTAAAATAACGCCTAATAAAAAGAAAAAGAAATGCAGAATGGTTCTCAACCCAGTGTAGTATCTATGCCATATTTGCAGAATGAAGATTACTTGCATGTTTGATGGTCCTAAAGTTCATAAAGTAACTTACCTGGTGATTTAGATCTTAGTCCGGTTCGTTCTGCAATAAGTCTGAGCCGTTCTGCATGTATGTTTCTCCCCCTGCTGCTCATTCACTTCACTGCTCGGTTTATATAATCATGAACATGTGACATGAAACTGCGAATGCAACTACTCATGACTCAACACATTCCTGCACCTATGTCAAAATGGACAATTTTACCATTGTTTGTGGGTCAGCTAGTAACCAAGGAGACTAAATTCAGTGAATCAGAAGAAAATAAGTACTTTAATAGAGTGGCAGTATCAAGCTGAAAAAGTGAGTACAAATGTCAGCTCTGTTGAACTGCATGAACTTCCATTGCCCAATAAAACTACAAAACCAGCAATTCCTAGCATACAAAACTGGACATGCTTTCAATGGATTTCAAGAAACCACATGCCCTCACGGTGATTTAGTAATTCCCTGAGATGACGCAGTATTTCCTATTAATGATATCAAGATGTCGTCAACAAGAAGATATTAAGAGCGCAGGAGAATATGAAAAGTATCTTCTTTCATGCATTGATCAATGCAAAATCTTGTAGGGATTATTACTGTCAATGATATCAAAGTTGCTTGAGACACCACCTTTTTGTATAAAACAAACATCAGTTGGTTTTTGATAATGTGACAGCTAAACAGCAGTGCGGTCGAACAACACTTTCCAGCATGTCTATCATTATCTGTCGACTGTCTGACAAGGTAGCTCAAGGTGATGAAAAATTCATATTGCTCTAAGACAGATCCTTTGTGATTCCTCCTGACTATGTACTAACAAGTCAATTCTCCAAGTGAGAAAAGACATCAGATGACAAGTATGAGAATACCTCAACCAGAACCACATTGAACAAGATTATACCAAAGACTAAAATGGCTATCCTAACAGCCTTCTGGCAAATGACGACTGAGAATCACAAGGAAAAACACATTATTCATAATCTCTAAAAAAAAAGAGAGACTAAATTTCAGACATATGAACGATGAAGCTCTTGGAAAGATAAAATGGTGTGACCAATTCATAAACAATAAACATTATAAGTAAAAAAAACATATGCTAAGATGTAATTCAGGAAGGATAATTCTATTATCAACTGTAAGAAAGACCAATAGTATGCAGTTCTTACAACTTATTAGCATCAACTTATTTAAAAACAAACATTCCAGCTAAGATCCTCTGTGTTTTCAACTTTATAGTGGGTATATTCATGAACTAAAAACCATACAACATCATCTACTTCTTGATCTTCCGAACCTTCCTTGGACCTGGAACTTCCATTCTACCAACAGAACATCCACACCTAGCACGAAACACAAGAACTGCTCTTCCATTAGGCGGTGCGATTTTCTTAAGCTCAGCTTCCAGTTCGCGATGATGATCACGCGGCAATTCAAACAAGCCCCTCTTAACACCATCCTTAGACGGCAAATTCGAGTTCTTTACACATTCCTCTGTCTCAAGCTGTATATCAAACTCAGCAGCCTTCCATAAACCCCGACAACTCGCATTCGCACACTTTCGAGTTGTACACATCACAATTGCCCAAGCAGCCATTGCTACACACACCATACTAAGCCCCAAAGACCCATAAATCACTGGATTCTCATAAATTTCATCTTTCAAGATACAACACACCAAACTCCCAATCTCAGCAACTTTAACATATGTATAACTAACATATGGATACAGCAAAAAACCAATAGCACCAATTGCAGCAATCAACATAATCACATCAAGAACAGCTAAACGAGATTCACAACAACTTGAAGAAACCTGATGATTAGATGAATTGGGTAATCTTCGATTCTTCTGAATTTGATTAATCTGCTTTGATTTCAAATCTGGCTCCGCTTAAACTCATTGAAACTGTCATCGTATTAGATTGTTCAATTGACTTACACACAGTATTGTGATATACCATCTGGAAATTCAAATTCAACCCAGATAATCAAATCTCACACAACTTAAAATCAATCAATTACCCACTAATTTATACCCAAATTAGATCAATACCCACCAAAATTAAAATTCAGATTAGACCAAAAAATTGGGGAAAATCAAATAAAAGTAATTGGGTCAAGTGCACCTGGAATTCCAAAGTTGAAGTAAACACGATTGATAAAAATACTGAGATTTAGGGGGGAAAAATCTTAACCGACTGCAAAATGATCTCACTTTCTGCGCTAGATTTTTTGATTGGTTAGTGTTGCCGGCTTGTTTGAGAGGTTTTTGAAACGAAAAGAGGAGAGAGAAAGACGACAAATAAAGGGGTGATCTACTGCTGATCACATCTCTTCGTAATTCGCTATTTTTTTTTATTTTTAATTTTTTGTCGAAAGATCGCGAAAGAGTCATACATTACATACACGCTAAGTCGCCTAAGTGAAGATTGGCCTATAATTGATGATGATGTTTACATTAACACCTACGTGGTGACCTAACAATGGCTGCTCGATGCAATTTGATTTTATGAGTTTGGAAATATATGGGCGCATATATGCCGTATATTTCCCTTGTGTAAGAATATTTATTGTGTTGGCTGAATATTGAAGTTTATTTTAAAATTGGAAATAACTTCCGCGGTGAATTGGAAAAATTTCCCATGCTCACCAAAAAATTTCTGGAAATAAAATTTGGAATTAATGGAAGTTATACCCATTCAACCAAACGACCCTTAGTGTTACAGATAACTTATGTTAGAAATACAGCAATTACAAACTAAGATGAAAATATAGAAACTAGATTGGGATGAGATTATCCTTCGTCCTTAGGATAATATTACTCCCACTTATATGCTATGAAATGACAATTTGATATTATCCCACTTGGCCTAAGTAGGCCATTGTCCAATACTACCTGTTTTTTTAGTTGCAACATTCTTTTTGCGATTATTCATCAACCAACTTTGTTAAGTAATCTCGCACCATTATATTAGAGAAAACATAGTCAGTGGGGTCTTTGTTAGATTCGTCTCAATGCGATGATTCCAAATATCAAATTTTTATAATTTTTACTTACACCTAATATGAGATATTAACGTTCAAATAAGTTGTGCCCGGTAAATGTGAAAAGGCAAATGTTGCAACTAAAAAACGAGAGGAAGTATAAGATAACTAACACGTGAGTTAATATAAAGACATCAATAACAATCTATTCCTTCCATGTGGAAATACACCCATATCTCAATCTCTCTAACCAAGACATCAATAACAATCTATTCCTTCCAACAACTTATGGAGTATAGGGCAAGTTTTGGTAACCTTAAGCAGTGGTAAATAATTTTGGTAGAGTAAACCTAGAGTATGGCACTTATTAAATTGATTTGAAGAGTATCAAACTTTGTGAAATTGAAATCTACGGATATAAGACCCGTTCGTAATCACCGTCAATTTTCGGTACGATGAGATTTTAGTTTGAAAAGATGCAACCGGTCATTTTTATGTTTTCAAATGAAACACTGTCTCAAAAGCCTCACATAAATGGGTGTTTCATTATTTTAAGTAGAAGAAACTAGCTCAATGGACTAGTTTCGGGTCCATGGCACTTAGAATGAATACTTTAATTTACATTACTTTTTTTTAAAACGAATTATTTACTTTTTTACCTCACTTCGCATGCCAAGACACTATAATATCTCTTCATTGTATCTCAAGAATTATTAACAATGAAATGTAATAGGAACATGACTCTAGACTCCAAATCCCAATCACACCAATTCATCGAAATTATATTTTCTCAAACATAAAAACATACTTCTCTCTGTCTTTTTAGTTGCTAGGTTAATTTCGTTTTGGTTTTATATATATATATATATATATATATATATATATATATATATATATATATATATATATATATATATATATATATATATATATATATATATATATATATATATATATATATATATATATATTATATAAGTCATATAATGTATGTTTATAATGGATAAAAATTAGTCAAACTTATTAGAAACATGATGATTTTGACGCAACTCAAAGTGAAAACTATTTTTTTGGTTTCCGATTTTTGTTTTTAGTTTTTAAAAAGCGAAAACTAAAAACAAACGATAACGAACGGCCCTAAACTTCTTGTTTTCATGTCATCCAAGACATTACTTTGATCAATAATATCTTTAATTACGCATAACTAAAAAATTATGAAAAGATAATATTTTGAAAATATGCATTAAGATGAATAAGAAAAGATCTCATTTGACTTTTTTTTCTTATACACAAGTAACAACAAATCGAACAAGGTTAGTTGGTGAGTATGTAGTAGTTATATATTATTAGGGGGTGTTCATAAACACCCGAAACCGGAAAACCGAAAAACCGAAAAAACCCGTCTAAATGGGTGGTAACCGCATCTTGGTAAAAACGTTTTTAACGGTACGGTTACTGAACCGATAGAAGTAACGGTTAAACGGTACGGTTACAATTATGATTTTGAGTAAACGGTTAACCAAAAAACCGAAATATTTTTTTTCCTCTATTTAATTATTTTGAAACTTTTTCCAACAATTACATTAATTCTAATATTTATTACTAAGTAACAACAATTAGAAGAAGTATGTGATTATTTGAAAACTTTAGTACTAATATAAACACTATAATTAGGAAATGGAGTAAATTCTAGTGTTATTATGTTTTCCAATGGATTTATTATCCACTTTATAATGCATTTTATATTAAAATATATATTATACTAAATTATATGCACAAAAAAATAGAATATATATTTACATTGAGTAAAATATAATAGTATAAGTTGAATATTAATGGTTAACCGAAAACGTACCTAAAAAAGGGTTAACCGCTAGGCGGTAACGGGTCTAAACAGATGCGGTTCGCTCTTATTGTTTTTGGACGGTTAACCACCCATGAACACCCCTAGTTATTGTGCAAGCGTAGAATCTAAAAAAAAAAGGTGAAGTATAATGCAAGAACAAAAAATAGTTCACAAGTTTTGTGCATATCATTTTTTAACACACATTTGTTAAATTTATCACTAGTTTCGTTTTAAGCACATATGAGCATATGACTACTTTAATCGATTTAAAATATCAAAATCATTAAAAACCTTGTTAGGGAAAAATATGTATGAAGATTACTATAATCAACTTAATAAACATATTAAACCGCATTTCAAAAATCACCAAAATCACGATTTGATTACTATCTAATTCGCGAAAAAGGCTAGAATTACACTTTGTGTATGGATAATCTCCATACACAAAGGCCATATTTGGTAAATAACATTCTGATTGGCTTTTGACTTTTTAATTTGGTCAAACAGTAAAAAAAAAAAGTGTTTGGTTATTAGCTTTTTGGCTGGCTGAAAAGCTGGCTTTTAAGCCAAAATGAAAATGTCGTCTAGAGCAACCTTTTTTATTTGCTTTTGGCTTAACTCTCTAATAAATAGTCAGCAGCCACAACTAATTTTACCAAATACTTTTGCAAATAGCTGGCTTAAACATTCAACTTAAAAAGCCAATACATACAGCTAGGGGTGTGCACCGGTCCAAAATCGAACCGGACCGGTTGGACCGGTGGACCGAAATCCAAATTTTTTTTGGACCGGGACCGGACCGGTAAAATTCGATCCGGTCCGTTTTGGACCGGTTGGACCGAGAATTTATATTTTTTTATAAAAATAAAACTTTTTCTTAGGTTTAAATATATTTATAAATTCAATATATAAAAATATAATAATTCTAAAAGCAATAATCTTAAAGGCAATAAATATGAGGTTTTAACTTTCTAACTTTTTAAGTTTTAAACTTTTTTTTAACCTTTAAACTTTTTTTTTAAAAAAACATGAATTCCGGTCCGACCGGAAAATTCCGGGTTTGGACCGGACCGGATTGGAAACCCGGAATCCCAAATTTTCATGGACCGGGGACCGGACCGGAATTTTCCGGTTCGGTCCATTCCGGTCCGGTTCCGGTCCGAATTCAGTCTCGGTCCAAAAGTGCACACCCCTACATGATACGGCCCGATGCTTCCAAACCACTCAAACAAGCTAACTAAGGGCCCGTTCTTTTGGATTGAATTGAACTTAAATGAACTGAAATAATAATAATAATAATAATAATAATAATAATAATAATAATAATAATAATAATAATAATAATAATAATAATAATAATAATAATAATAATAATAATAATAATAATAATAATAATAACCCCAAAATGTTGTAAGCTTTTTATTAGCCTGTATATTGTGGTGTCCAAAGTAATGAGAGTATCTTTCTCCTTTGAATTTTAAATAAAAATTTGAAATCAATTTGAGTTTTAATTTCAAATTTTATTTTTGAGTTTTAATGCACCATTAATTGAAGTCATCTTTCCCCAACAAAAATAATTACGAGACTAGCTTTAGTTTTTTTTGGAAGGTTATTTTTGAGTGGGTACAATTAATTATATTGTAGCTACTATAATTGCTTAAATCTCATCCCTTTATTATTATCAATTAGTTTATCTTGTCCATTAATTTAGTTCATCTTTAAAACCTCAAATAAAAAATAACAATAAAAGGGTTGACTTTTGAAAAAAAAATTAAATAGTTGTCAAACGTGTTCTTGTTCAACAGTTCCATCGTTTCCATCTAGCCTCTTCTTTTGAGAGTTTTGTTTCTCCCTCCTATTTTTTTTCATCAAATCTACCTTGAATTGAAGTCTTGTCTCAGCGAATACTCATTAACAAGTTTATGCCTCTTGTTGTTTTCTTATGTTTATTCTCAGTAGAACACTTGAAGCCCAAACTATGGGAAAAACCGAGTAATTAGATTGTATGAATAATTATAGGGAAATTCTACCTGGTGACTAGGTCATTCAAAGACCAGGGAGTCGGACCGAATTTGAACCGAACCGGGTCGGACCGAAGATTCCTGGTCCGGTCCTTGGCCCGAAGAAAATTCGATTCCGGATTTTTTAGTTCGGTAAAAAAGTTTATATGTTAAAAAAGTTTAAAAGGTAGAAAAAAGTTAGAATAAACGATAGGAATATTGTTATTAAAATTATTAAATTTTAATATATCTAATTTATAAATATTTTAAAATAAGAAAAAAGATTTTTTTTTTAAAAAAAATTAAGATTCCGGTCCAAAACCGGACCGGACCGGAATATGTCCAAATTTTTTCCAGATTCCGGTCCACCGGTCCAGCTGGTTCCGGTCCGGTCCTGGACCGGTGAACACCCCTACTGGTGACCTCCAACTTTTAATTTTTCTATATGGTGGTAGGGCAAAAAAAATATTATACAAAGTGACTCCAAACTTTGACAAATTCTACCTAATGACCTTATTTCATTAATTGGTGGCTAACAAATTAAACCTAACTCTTTATGTCTCCTCCCTCATCCCCTTTCTCTCTGTAAACCCCTATCTACACCCCTGCACCGCCACCCAGGCCATCGAATGAACACCAATGGATCTACCTACTCGCACCACACCCCTAACATTCGACCCTCCTCGCCGCCACCCTCCAACTCTGCATCGACTCCCTTTCAACTCCACCACTCCCCCAATCCAGGAAACCGAGCCACTTTGTTCATCATTTTCTCTCCCCTCTTTTTTTGCAACAATAAAAAAGAGATGGCTGTAGAATTGTTGATGGGAGCGTACAAGAGTAGTTCTTATAGTTTTGCAGCGTGGATGGAAGAGAATACGGTGCGTGAGGCTGCAACTGCAGGTCTTCAAAGCGTCTGAAAACTCATCAAAGTGCAAAAAAAATCAGCACCTTTAAGAAGAAGACCACCAAAACTCTCCCGCACCCATGTCCTGCTCATAGTAGGTGTTTCTGCTAAGAAATTGAGGATTATAATATGTTGTGAGGTTTGATGTGGGCCCCAAGTGCGTTCGCCTGAGCTCCGATGTCCGTACACCTGAATCCTGCAAAATAACGTTAGACTACCCCGGGGGTGTTTCCGAGATCGCCCCTCCGACGCCTCAAGTCAGGTTGAGATTGAGGTAGAGAGATAAAGTCTAGAGAGAGAGGCTCTAGTTTGTTAGGTGAGAATTGAATACCTGTTCATTGATGAAGCAGTTGGCTTTTATAGTGTTGGGGATTTCCCAAACAAGTAACATTGTTCAGATGGGCCTTTTGGGCATGCTACCCTTTTTAGGCAATGGTTATTCCATCCTTCTTAGAGATCCCCCAAAACACTGGTAACTAGGTTAACTTACAGGTGGGACCCACTGCTGCCACCTGTCCCATGCTCTAAGAGGCTTTTAGGATCCTTATTGGGCTGCTGATCAATTGAGCCCAAACAATTAGCCCCACGCCATAGATGGGGGATCACGGGAATCGCGGTGGGATGCCTGTCGTCGTGGCGGAATACACACCGTCTTGTTTCGACGGTCGGGCACCGGGTTCCCTTCCTGTTGAATAAAAAATGCCGACCCGGTCTCCTCCCGGTAAATGGGAAGAGGCCGACTAGGTCACTCCCCGGTGGCGAGGAGAATGCCGACCCTGGCCATCTCCCCGCCGAATGAAAGAGTGGCCGACCGGTCACTCCCGGTGAAGGGAGAGTGCCGACCCTGGCCTCCTCATGCTACATGCAGTGGCCGACCGGGTCACTCCTCGGTGAAGGGAGAATGCCGACCCGATCATCCTTGCGAATGAAAAATGGCCGACCGGGTCACTCCCCCGGTGAAGGGAGAATGCCGACCCGGTGGCCATCCCCGCTAGACGAGGAGTGGCCGACGGGTCACTCCCGGTGAAGGGAGAGTGCCGACCCGGTCATCCCCTGCTAGACGAGGAGTGGCCGACCGGGTCACTCCTTGGTGAAGGGAGAATGCCGAACCTGTCTCTCCTCATCTTGCATGAAGAGTGGCCGACCGGCCGCTCCGCCTCCGGTGAAGGGAGAGTGCCGACCCTGGGCTCCTCTCATGCTCCATGAAGAGTGGCCGACCAGGGTCACTCCCTCGGTGAAGGGAGAATGCCGACCCGGTTGGCCATCCCTTGCCGAATGAAAAATGGCCGACGGTCACTCCCCCGGTGAAGGGAGAGTGCCGACCGGTGCCATCCTTGAGACGAGAGTGGCCGGCCCGGGTCACTCCACCCGGTGAAGGGAGAGTGCCGACACGGTCATCCCCTCTGGACGAGGAGTGGCCGACCGGCCACTCCCCGGTGAAGGGAGAATGCCGACCGGTCTCCTCATGCCGCATGAAGAGTGGCCGACCGGGTCACTCCCTGGTGAAGGGAGAATGCCGACCCGGTCTCCTCATGCTACATGAAGAGTGGCCGACCGGGTCACTCCCCGGTGAAGGGGGAGTGCTGACCCGGTCATCCCTTGCTAGATGAGGAGTGGCCGACCGGGTCACTCCCTGGTGAAGGGAGAGTGCCGACCCGGTCATCTCTTGTGGGCAAGCGGGGAGGTCCGACCAAGTCACTTTCCATGGAAGGAAGAATGCCGACCCGGTCCCTTCTTATTTGGAGGAGGAGAGGTCCGACCGGGTCACTCCCTATTGAAGGAAGAATGCCGACCCGGTCCCTTCTTATTTGGAGGAGGAGAGGTCCGACCGGGTCACTCCCTATTGAAGGAAGATTGCCAATCCGGTCCCTTCTTATTGGATGAGGGGCCAGTTGATACTTGGCCATATTTGACCAAGTATAGAAGCGACTCGGCAAAGGAGGGAGCTCCCGTAGCCGAATGGGAGGCCTGAGCCATTCGGATGAGGGCTAATGAGCCCTGAGCCGGTCCGAATGGGTGCTAGGCCGATACTTGGCCATATTTGACCAAGTATAGAAGCGACTCGGCAAAGGAGGAGCTCCCGATGGCCGAATGGGAGGCTTTGAGCCACTCGGATGAGGGGCCGATGAGCCCCAAGCTGGTCCGAGTGGGTGCTAGCTGAAACTTGGCCATATTTGACCGAGTATAGAAGCGACTCGGCAAAGGAGGGGAGCTCCTGTTGGCCGAATGGGGGTCCTGAGCCACTCGGATGAGGGCTAATGAGCCCCAAGCTGGTCCGAGTAGGTGCTAGCTGATACTTGGCCATATTTGACCGAGTATAGAAGCGACTCGCGCAAGGAGGGAGCCTCTGTTGGTCGAATGGGGTGCCGAGCCACTCGGATGAGGGGCTAATGAGCCCCAAGTTGGTCCGAGTAGGTGCGTCCCCTTGTCATGCCACATGTCAACTATTGATAGGGGATGTTGGGACCCTTAATGCAAGCCGAAGCCGGGAGGACGCTTCATGGAGTTCGACGCTTCAAATTCCTCGGGCTTAGGACGCTTTTCTTAATTTCATTTGGACTCCCTATGGAATGGATTTGAAGGGGTCCAATTGGGCCTCTATTGGAAGCCCATTAGAGCAACGCGGGGGTTTGCGTTGCACATCCCCCCAAGGCACCCCTATATATGTATGAGAGGGGAGAGAATTTCGGGGTTACTTGCTCATTTCTTTATTCTCTCTCTCAAAAATCTCCAAATTCTCTCAACTCTTCACAGCTCTTCCTCCAGCTTCTTCGTCCGACCAGGTACGCTTTTCGTTTTTCTTAAGTTTTCTTTCTTTCTTTTCCTTTGAATAACCTCGGCCGACTCCCTTGTCCATAAATAATGGGAGATTCGTCCGAGTCGTCGACACCTCCGGCCTCACCTCCCTATAAAATATCCGAGGAGGTGAGGGGGATGGGAATAACGCCGGGTGTCGGCTATAATAAATTGCCCTGACCCCTGGCCGTGCCCGACGCGGTTGCTCTCCCGAGCCCTTCGTCTTCGGTGGAGGAGGAGGCCGAGGGTGTCATTCCCTATCCTTGGGAAGTGTCGCTGGCCTATCCCCCCTCAAGGAGTTACTTAGACAAATATTTGTCTCGTGATGTAGTGTGGGTGGCCATGCCGAGGGGAGCAGGAGGAGCGTCCACTTCGGGCCGAGAATTAGAGTATCCCGACCTGGATCCGAAAGGAGGTCCAGGGACTTTCTTCCCCGAGCCAGGCGTAATTAAGTCTTTGACTGAGGACCTTCGGGGGACGGCGACCAGGTTCCAAATAAAAGATCCATTCTATCTGGTCCGACCGGAGGCCCATCATACAGTTCTGTCTCCACCGCCCGGATGCATAGCTGTCTACTACAAATCGATGGAGATGGGGCTTCGGTTCCCATTGACCCCTTTTGCCAAAGAATTTTGAACGCCTACAACTTGGCCATTTGCCAAGTCTCCCCGAACTCGTGGGGGGGATCAATGCCTTCCAGGTCATCTGCGACTTGATAGGTGTCCGACCGACCATTAAGTTGTGGAGGCACATGTACAGGCTGGTCGAGGTTATGGCAGCGTCTAATGGGCCTGGCTGGTGGAGTTTTCAGGTCCGACCGGGATATCGGACCGTCCTCAATCTTCCTAGATCCCAGAAAGGGTTTCGTAGGGAGTTTGCCTTTGTCTATTTCGGCGGGGATTGGGGAATTCCGCTGGTCCCTCCCCGACGGAGCCCCTCGTCGCTTTGAATTGCTAGGGTAGGCGAGCTCGATGATGAGGAAGGAGGCTGTGCCTGCTATGCGCACCGAGTCGAGGATTGTTAACGGGGGCGAGGTGTTCGTCCCCGCCAATGGTTGCCCGACTGCCATCTTTTCAGTGATGAGCATTTCCTCTCGGCTATGGGCCTGAGTTCGACCTTCCCGAAGGGTAATTTGCCGAGGGGGTGGCTTAGGGTGGTCAGAGTGATGCTTTGATCTTTCATTTTGACTAACTCTTTTGCATTTTGTTTTGTTTTGCGAGCTCCGCCCGTGCGTATATAGACGAGGTAGATCCGACCATGGCCGACAAACTGAACGTAGCGGCAATGCGGGCTGCTCGGCTGAAGGCTGAGATTGCGGCTAAGACCATGAAGGTCCCTGCCCCTCCGAAGGTAAAAACTCCATTCCTTTTTTGGCCGGACGGTATTTCCTGTAGCTAGAGATTTACAGGAGTTCTTTCTTTTTCTCCAGGATCCCGCCAAGCCTAAGTCCAAGAAGAGGAAGGAACGGTCCGCTGACAAGGTCGCCCAGACCGAGAAAGCTCTCGCGAGAGCCAAAGCTGAGCGGGAGAAGGCTGATCGGGAGAAGGAGGCCAAAAAATCCAAATCCATTGAGGTTATTAGCCCGAGGGGGCCGCCGCAGCCTGCCGACGGCGGATCTCTCTCTCTTCACTCCTCAGACTTTCGACCCATGGGGAGCCCTCAGTATACTCCCATGTCTCCCGCCGCCGACCGTGTTGAGGATGAACTGGGCGAGGGGGCGAGGCCCATCGTGCCCTTCACCGAGCTCAGTCGAGCTGAGAAGGACGGTCGCTGGACCAAGGCAATAGAGCTGATGTATACTTCCGCCGATCGGGAGCATATTCAGGCAACTCATGGTCCGAATGAGACCAACGAGCTCTTCCGGTCCTGGCATGATGTAAGTCCTTTTCTCACTGCCGAGGGTCTTACCCTTCACTCATGTGATTTATTTCTTTGTTTTGATCTGCTTTCTTCTTCCCTTTAGTTCTCGGTTGGCCAATGTGGCTCAGAACCGAGTAAGCCTCACAGAAGAGGTGGCCGATCTCAAGGAGAAGGCCAAGAAGCACTTTGACGAGGTCTACCGCGCCAAGGAAGGCAAGCGGATGGCTGAGTCGAAGCTCGATGATGCTGAGAGGGCCATCAAGGAGGACCAAAAAGGCTTCGAGGAGGAGCGGAGTAAGTGGGCTAAGGAGAGAGCCGACCTGGTCCTTGCTCGGGATGCGGCCCTAACCGAGAAGGCCGATGCCCTGGTTAAGCTGAAGGAGGCTGAGCAGGAGGTGGCCGACCTCAAAGTCAAGTTGACTCAGTTGGAGGGCCAAGTAAAGACCGAGGCGCAGTGGTTCTCCGAATGGGAGAAATCTGACGCTGCCGGGATCTATGCCAACGAGGTCGGCAGTGCTGCGCACAAAATGGGGGAGGATGAGGCGCTTGATAGGCTGAAGAAGGTTCTTGCCGAGTCCCACCCTGACTTGATCTGGGCGGAAGTTTGGTCAAGCTATCAAATGTCCATCGATGCCGACAACGCTGCTATTCGGGCTCGGCTGAAAGCTGAAGGGGTGGACGTCGATAGTGTTGATGAGGACGATGATGAAGAGGGTCATGTCAACGTCAACATCCTTGATGGCGATGATGATGATGGCAATGAAGATGACGGCAATGAAGATGATATCGAGGACAATGCTGGTCGGGCTGAAGAGTTGGTTGGGGACAACTCTAAGCCGAATGCCGGGAGCATGACTGATCTTCCCCCTCCCCCTAGCTCTTAAGATGCACTCTGTACTTAGTTGTTTTTGTATTTTGCCTTTTATTGCTTTTGCGATGGCTCCATCTTTGTAATGCCCGACCATCTTCAATGAAACTAGTTATTTTGTCTCAACTTGTTCGTTTGTTGATTGCAATATTTTCCGAGTAATTTCGTTTTCGCTAAACAGTTAAAACTGATAAAAACTGAGGAATTGCCGACCAGTTGTAATTTCCCAAAAAGGATGTTAATTTGTTTTGACTGGTTAAGTCTGGAACAAAATATGCCGACAGGCTATAATTACAGCTATTACAATATATGCCCCTATTGCAAGTAACAAACTCTACACGAAGTATTTCTTGAGGTTGTCTGCGTTCCAGGGTCGAGCCAGGGGAACACCCTCGTGGGATTGTAGTCGAAAAGTCCCGGGTTTGATGATTCCCGTCACTTTGTAAGGGCCATCCCAGTTAGGTCCGAGCTTTCCCTTCAAGTGCGAGAGCCCAGTGGCTTCGACTTTCCGAACGACCCAATCGCCAAGTTGGATTGGTCGGGACTTTACTCGGCGATTGAACATCCGAGTGACTCTTTGCTTGTATCGGATATATTTCAGCAACGCGTTGCCCCTTGTTTCTGGAAGCAAGTCCAAGTTGACTGGCTTTTCTTCCTCATTTTTCTCGAATTCATAGAACGTTATACGAGGAGATGGGATGCCGACCTCTACTGTTAGGACCGCCTCGCTACCATACACAAGGCTGAACGGCGAGTGCCCTGTGGCTTCTTTGGTAGTAGTTCTGGCCGACCAGAGAACCCCTGGTAGGTCGTCGACCCATGCCCCTTTAGCAGCCTCCAGAGATTTCTTGATTCCCTTGAGCACTATTTTATTGGCCGACTCAGCTTGTCCGTTCGTTTGCGGCCTTGAAACCGCGGAGAATTTGGTGCATATGCCGAACCGTGCACAATATTCCCGAGTTGGGCCGCTGTTGAATTGGCGTCCATTGTCGGAAATCAGTACCCTGGGAACTCCGAACCTGGTGATGATGTTTCTCCAAATGAACGCTTGAACTTGTTTATCGGTTATGGAGGAGAGCGGTTCGGCCTCGGTCCATTTGGTGAAGTAGTCAATGGCGACTATCAGAAACTTTCTTTGACCTGAGGCTGGGGGAAATGGTCCGAGTAGGTCCATGCCCCACTTATCAAAGGGCAAGACTCGCCAATCGTTGTTAAGGGGGTGGTCGGTGCTCGGGGGATGTCTAAATGAACCTGACAGGACGGACATCTCTTGACCAACTCATGAGCGTCCGTTTTTAGAGTAGGCCAGTAGTATCCGGCTCGGAGAGCTTTTCCGGCTATGGTTCTTCCCCCTTGATGACTTCCGCAAGCCCCTTGGTGGATCTCCCTAAGGATGTAATTCCCTTCCTCGGGGAGACACATTTAAGCAATGGATGGGTGAAGGATTTTTTATAGAGTTGATCCTCATGCCATAAAACCATCCGGATTTGTGCTTGACTCGGGCGGCCTCCTTGTGGTCTTCGAGCAATTTCCCGTCTCTCGATACCCGATCACCTCATTCATCCATTCGGATGTTCGATTCGGGACCCGATTGCTCCTCGGCATTGATGCTTGGGCTGTCGAAGGACTTTCCACATGATTGTTCGAGGAGCCGCCCCATCCGCCGAACCGCCATTCGGGCTAGTGCATCGGCTGCTTGGTTTTCCGATCGGGGTATGTGGGTGATATTGAACCGAGACAACCGTTTGATGATGCCTTGGGTCTTAGCCAAATACATTCGCATGTTGTCTTCTTTGGCCTCGTACTCGCCCGGGATACCCGACCCACTATCACTGGGAGTCGGATTTGGCGTTAATCACGGTGGCCCCGGCTAGGATGCATATCTCCGGGCCCGAGGATTAACGCCTCGTACTCGGCTTCGTTGTTAGAGCCCAAGAACTCGAACTTAATGGCGTACTCCATTTTTTTCCCGACCGGGAGGTTTTATAACTAACCCGGCTCCGCACCCCGGTTTTGGTGGATGAACCGTCTACTTGCAATTCCCGGCTATCCGTCGTGCCGACCGGGGCCTCGGTTGTACATTCCGTTATGAAGTCGCCCAAGGCTTGGGCTTTGATCGCCCTCCCGGGCTCATATTCCCGGCCGAAGTCCGCCAGTGATCCGATCGGTCCGTCATCCGGCTAGAGTGATTCCTGCTTTCGATGAGCTTCATGAGCGGGCCGACTCGTGAGGACCTTGATCGGATGGGCTTGGAAGTAAGGCTTGAGCTTCCGACCGGCCATTACTAAGGCAAAGACCATCTTTTCGACCCATTTGTATTTGGCCTCGGCTCCCGAAAGGCGTGCCGATGAAGTAGATTGGGTGTTGCTTTTCTTCTCTCTCGCCTATCGAACCGCACCGAGTGCGTATTCCGATACCGCTAAGTACACGAACAGGCGTTTCTCCGGCAAGGGAGAAATAAGTTTTTGGGAGCGTTGATAGGTGGGCTTTGAGGGAGATAAAAGCCCTGCTCGCCTCGTCATCCCAAGTGAATTCCTTTCCTTTCGGGGTTTTGAAGAAATAGAGGCTCTTATCTTGGCCGAAGGATAGGAAGCGGCCGAGGGCGGCCAAACACCCCGGTGAGGCGTTGTACTTCCCTTACGTTTCGAGGAGACTTCATCTCCATTACGGCTTTGATTTTGTCCGGATTTGCCTCAATCCCTCTTTCGTCCACCGAAACCCGAGGCACTTCCCCCCTTTTACCCCGAAGACACACTTTTTGGGGTTCGGCATCATCGCGGAATCGCCTCGGTGTACTCGAGGGTCTCTTTAGGTCCGAGGGTGATCACCCCGGGCTTTGCTTTCACGATCATGTCGTCGACGTACACTTCGATATTCCGACCCAACCGGTCGCCGAAAATCTTGTTGATTGTGCGCCGATACGTAGCCCCGCATTCTTGAGTCCGAAGGGCATCATTTTGTAGCAATACACCCCTTGATTGGTGACGAAGGCGGTATGAACTCGATCATGCTCGCCATCGGGATTTGGTGATACCCGCGTTCGCGTCCATGAAACTCGGGAGAGCGTGTCCCGCCGTTGAGTCGACCGCACTGTCGATTTTGGGCAAGAGGGTGGTTGTCTTATGGACGAGGCCTTGTTCAGTCCAGTAAAATCCACGCACATTCTCCATGCCCCACTCGACTTTTTGACCGAGACCACGTTGGCCGGCCATTTCGAGTACCGGCATTCTTCAATGAACCCCGCCTCGAGCAGTTTCTTAACTTCGGCGCCCCCGCAGGGGTCCTCCCGGGGCCCCTGATGTCTCAGCTTTTGCTGACGGGCTTGAATCCCTCTTTGATGTTGAGCTCGTGGCACATTACTTTTGGGTCAAGCCTCGGACATTTCGGTGGCTTCGTAGGCGAAGACGTCTCTCGTATTCTCGTTAACACTTGGACGATCTCCTTTCTTGTCGAGGATCCATGGCCTTGCCTACTCTCAAGGTCCGACCAGTGTTTTTCGTCAATGATGACTTCTTCGTCGTCCTCGAGGGTTGAGGGCGCTCGTATTGCTTAGGGTTCTCGGAAGGTACACCCCGGAGCCCACTCGAGGGCTGGTCGTCTTCCCGTTTTCTTTTTTCGAGTCCTCTCGGGACGTCGATCTTGTTTTTCGAGTTGTTCACGTAGCATTCCCTTGCTGCCTGCTGATCCCCTTGAATTTTTCCGACCTTACCCTCGTCGGTTTCAAATTGCATGAGGAGCTGGTAAATTGAAATTGCTGCCTTGACCCTATTCAGAGTCGGTCTTCCCATTATGATGTTGTATGGTAGAGGGATGTCCACCACCAGGAAGTCAATCGGCAGGCTTCTTCCTTTACCCTTCTCTCCCATCCGAGCAGACAATTTTATGGATCCGACAGGGTGTACCGAATTTCCCCCGAAGCCTATGAGTGGCTGATTGAGCGGGGTTACATCCTTCTCATTGTACTTCAGTTTCTTGAGGCACTCCAGTGTGATTATGTCTGCCGAAGATCCACTATCCACCAACACCCGTTTGACTCTGGCATTGGCCACTTTGAGTTCGATGACCAAGGGATCGTCGTGGGGCGTGTGCAGGGGCCGACTGGACTCGCCGAAGGTCATGATGGGACAGTCGGGTCGGGGATGATGGACGTCGAGTACCTGGTGCTTTAGACTCTGGAGGTGGGCTTTGCGTGAGCGGCCGGTCAGGCCGCCCGACGCGAAGCCACCTGCTATGACCCCGATGAAGCCCTCTGTATCTCCGTTGTTGGATTGACCAACCTTTTGTTTGCCCTTTTCCTCCCTAGAGTGCTTGAGGTACCGGTTCAGCTTCCCCTGGTCAGCTAAGTTGTCCAGGGATTTCTTAAGTTCCCTGCAATCCTTGGTGGTGTGACCGCACTCTTTGTGGAATTCGCACCATTGGCTTTTGTCTCGCCGAGCGACCGACGTTCTGATGGGAGGTGGGCGGGGCATCATGGATTTATCCTTGATGTCAAAGTAGATTTCTCTTCGATTCTTGTTGAATCGGGGGTCGATGCCGTGGTCGTTAAACCTATCTGACCGACCACCTGTTTTCTGCTGCTTCGACTGGTCCTTGTGGTTTCCTTCTTCTTTCCTCTTCTTGCTCCCATCGTCTGAGTGACGACATATATCGGTCGCTTGGATGAATCTTTGCGCCCGAGTCATTGCTTCGGAGAAGGTTTTCACTTCGTTCTCAGCCAAGGACCATCTGAGCCGACCAGGTTGAAGGCCAGACATTAAGGCGGCGAACGCCACTGCATCTTGTAGATCAGAGATTTTTAATGACTCCTCATTGAACCTTTTGATGTAGTCGGCCAGACTTTCATTCTTCTCCTGCCGGACTCCCATCAAATGAAGACTTGTTTTCTTTTGTCTTTTCCAGGCGATAAAGCGGGTGAAGAAATAGGTCCTCGAGCACCGAGAAATCTATTACGATCCCCGGGGAAGCTCTTGGAACCAGTTTAGGGCCAGTCCTTTCAGAGTCGTGGGAAAGAAACGGCACCAAGTGGCCTCGCAGCCAGTTTGAACGCTCATTTGCGCTTTGTATGTGGCCATGTGATCGTCCGGGTCGGTTAGGCCCGCAAATGGTTCGATCGAAGGCGTTTTGATTTTTCCAGGGCTGGGCGCCTCAAGTATGTCCTGGCTGAATGGGACCATGAACTTAAGCGCCCCGCTGTTGATCCGAATGGGCTTCGATTGGGCTGAGTCGCCGCTCCCTTCTCGCTGAGCGGCTTTTTTATTAAGAATGTGCCGAGCGTCTAGGCCCTTGCTGAGTCGCTTCTCGTTCAGGAAATGCCGAGCATCAGGGGTTTTATTCCCGACGTTGCCCCTGGGCGATTTGGATACGTGTGTCTCCTCTCCCCGCAACGTGGATCCCCCTTTAAACCCGTGCCTCTGTTCCTCTCCCTGTCTGGATCGTTGCCGATCGTGCTGACTATGCTCCCTCGGGCCCGACCGCTGCCGGCTAGGCTGGCCTTGGTTCTCTGCCCGAAGGGAAGGGACCAGGTCCGGTCTTTAGGGGGTTAAGAAAACGCCCTGCTCGTAGGTTGCCAACATATCCCTCGAGGCTTTCTTTGCCGGGTCTGGTCCGGAGCCGAGCGGCTATCAAATTTATGTCCGCCGTGGACATAGGATGGGGGTCAGCGTGCTGTAGCTGCTGTGAGGGGTCCTGTCTATTTTCGATTGACTGATCCTCCTCATGATCGAGGGTTTGAACGGTCGGCGTCCTGGGCCGTTCGGATCTCCTCTGGTGAGATGGTGAAGGATCCCTTTCGGACCTCTGAGCCTGTACTGAGGGCTGTCTGGTGTGAGTGCTCTTGGCTGGGGCCATTGTGAAGTGGTTCTTACTGAGTGGTGGCGAAGCGACTTTGATTGTAACTTCCCCACAGACGGCGCCAAACTGTTTCTGCTAAGAAATTGAGGATTATAATATGTTGTGAGGTTTGATGTGGGCCCCAAGAGCGTTCGCCTGAGCTCCGATGTCCGTACACCTGAATCCTGCAAAATAACGTTAGACTACCCCGGGGGTGTTTCCGGGATCGCCCCTCCGACGCTCAAGTCAGTTGAGATTGAGGTAGAGAGATAAAGTCTAGAGAGAGAGGCTCTAGTTTGTTAGGTGAGAATTGAATACCTGTTCATTGATGAAGCAGTTGGCTTTTATAGTGTTGGGGATTTCCCAAACAAGTAACATTGTTCAGATGGGCCTTTTGGGCATGCTACCCTTTTTAGGCAATGGTTATTCCATCCTTCTTAGAGATCCCCCAAAACACTGGTAACTAGGTTAACTTACAGGTGGGACCCACTGCTGCCACCTGTCCCATGCTCTAAGAGGCTTTTAGGATCCTTATTGGGCTGCTGATCAATTGAGCCCAAACAGTAGGTCATAAGATTGAGTTATCAATTGGAATTCAAATTATTAAAGCTTCTCAATTTCTCATACAATATCTGTAACTCTTAAAGATCCATATTTCATTACACATTTATCACTGGTACTGATTGAAGAGCATAACCCCCTTAATTTTTCTCTCTCTTCTAATTCTGAGTTGCTACATTTTCTGCTAGCAGCGCTTCCTCTGCAAGCCTGCCGCCCTAATCAGGTCATAAGATGGTGGTGGAGAGAAAGAGCGAAATGCGCGTTTTTTTGGGTGGTTGGGATGGTCTTTGGGTGTTTGTGGTGGTGGTAGGGTTGTGTTTGGGTGTTTGTGGTGGTGGTAAGGTTGTGTTATAATTGTGGTTGTGATGGGTTAGCTTAATATAAGTTTAACATAAGCTTAATAAGGTCACTATGTGTATTTACGTAAAATTGGAGTCACTTGATATAAACCTTTTTTTGCCCTGCCACCAAATAGAAAAAATGGAAACTAGGAGGCCACCATGTGGAATTTATAAATATACTGAAAGCCCCAGTTTTGAAAACTAACTAGTATTTTGGCCCGAGCGATCCCTTGGGTCAATTACAATAAACAAATATGTTATTTTACATAAATTTCATGATTCATTTGTTAGGGTTCTTTTTTTTGTCAAGTGAAAAATTGACGTCATGACGTGATAAGTAAAAAAACCTTAACGGCATGTTTGGTTATTAGTACTAAATTGTGGTAATGGTAATGCTTTTTAGTGTAAGTTTGTGAAGACATTCCAATGTTAACATTCATGGTAATGAAACTTGATGTCAAAACATGTGTTTTCCTTCATAAATTTCCATTACCACCCAATACCACCTTCCCAAGTGGTAATGGATGGTAAATGAAATTTTAGGAAGAAAATAGGTGTTTGGGGATAAACTAGCATTACCATGGATGTTGACATGAGAATGCCTTCACAAATTTACACTAGAAACCATTACCATTACCACCATTTAGTACCACTCACCAAACGGGCCGTAAAGGTTTGAGTTTGCAAATAATAGCTTAAAAGGAACTGGGGTAAGAGAATATGTCATCACTCATCAATAGTCTCTTGGTAGCATCTTAATAAAAGTGGTAAAGATCTAAATACTTGTTTAAGTCTTTTAGTTAAATAATTATTAAAAAACTTTATCATATATTATTTAAAACATTAGCTAACTAACTTATAGTGTATTGATGGCTAAACTCTCACTTTTCATTTCAAAGGTCACGTGTTCAATACCTAGTAATTACACAATATTTGTATTTTTTAATTGAGGAGTTCACATCGACATAAAGCATTTGCATTAGAAGGTTGGAGAGAGTGCCATGTGACATATAGGCTTTTTTAGGAACAACTTTTAATATATTTGTATAGATAGATTTGATGGAACTTGGAAGGTTGTACTATACAATTCTAGAGGACTTGAACACCTTTAACCAACGCATAAACTCTATACTACTTTTTGTGTGTGGAATAGTACCATGCTATATGCCATATTACAATATTGAGCTATAATGCTCTTATTTTCGTAATGTGGTTCAAATAAGGTTGTTTTGGATCCTTTGTTCATTTATCAACGATCCAAATATATAATCAAATATACTAAATTTATTTTATATGTAAAGTGT
The DNA here is from genome assembly GCA_947648045.1 of Beta corolliflora. NCBI lineage: Eukaryota > Viridiplantae > Streptophyta > Magnoliopsida > Caryophyllales > Amaranthaceae > Beta > Beta corolliflora. Next base: position 29,776 of record CANSZD010002861.1, read on the forward strand.
AGAAAGTATAGCAAATAGGTGTCTACTTGTAGAGGATGGAACATATGTGCTTTGGTGGTTTTTTTATATTTTGAACGAATACATCTTTCGAGTTATGATGATTAGAAATAGTACTAATATAATTAAATGAACACTCTTTATTATCATAAATACGAATTACATCAATCGTCATCCACCTCATAAGATGCGCGAATTTTTCGAGTATAGTACAAAAGATAAAAAGTTACTTATTTTTCTAGTATCAAAATTGTTACTTTTGTGGCAAAAGAAATTTTAAGAGAACTATCAAATTTTAGTAAATTACGTGTATTTTTATTGTATAATAACTTTTTGCGAAATTCCATATGGTGGCCCTTAACTTTGAAAATTTCTACATAATGGAAATAAAAAAAAAGAATTCTACACATTATAACTATGGTACTTAGCTTGTTTTCTTAATTACATGACATTAATGAATTTTTTTTCCATTTATTCCTCTAATTTTCTGGAATATTTCAAAATGGCAGTTTAAACACGTGCACTTAATACCTCATACCCCCAACAACCTCAATCATGATAATCTAAACCCTCTAACTCCTCCTATTTCGTTTCTTCAGAGTTCTGCCAAAAAATCATCTAAACCCTCCAACTCCCCCTCCTCGTTATGTTCATTACCATCTGAACTTGCATTTAAGTGAAGTTATAGAAGAGGGCAACTGTTGTTCATCAACATTGCTTAGTTCAACTGCTTAGGGGTTTCTTGCACAAGTGAAAGCTGAAGGTATTTAAATTAATGAGAATTTTATTAATCATTGCTTAGATTTCATATTTTTGATCTTTTTAAGTGTTTAAATAAGTAAAAGTATAATTTCTTGGATAAATTGGTTGTCTTTGCTATGTTTTGTTGACTGTGTTTAACTAATCTAAAAGTTTTAATCTTTAGGTTTTAGGCACGTTGCAGATTTTGTTGCTGACTTGTTATTTGTTGTATAGGGTCATGGATTATGCTTCTTTATGCTTCAATATGTTCCTGTTAATGTATTCATATAGATTGTTGCAGATTGGGTGATACAATTGTGTTAAAGTTTTAGTATAAAGGGGTAGATACAAATGTGATAATTGAAGATATTAATAAGGTTATGTGTATTGACTGCATTAATGATTATGAGGAAACAACTAGTAATAAGAATGCTCCAATGCCTAAATCTCCATTATACCCCACATTCCCTTATGTGTTTAAGATGGAGCATTATGAAATTAAATTTGATAAGGACCTGGTGACTATATTAGATAAGTTGAGTTGTAAGAGAGAAATTTTGGTATGGGTTGGTGAAGTATATAAGCCAGATGCTTGTGTTGTGGCTGCTAGAAAACTAATTGTGACTCAAAACAGAGGACAAATGGTTTGACATGGAGTTACAACTTGTTGAAACTAAAATAGGGGAGATTCTAGGAAAGGAAAGAACCCTAAGTAAACTAGAGGGAAGTCGTTGCCTCATAGGAGAAGTGAAAGAGTTAGAGATAGTTGAGTAGCTCAACCACATGTTCAAGAAAATGTGATACAACACTCCTTCCCTAATGCACCAGTGATTGAGGTGCATCTTATCTCAATTTCTGGATTTGATGGCTCTACGACATAAGTAAATGTGACCCAATACTTATCATCAAATAATAGCACCCTCCTAAAGGCCATAAATACCAGATACAAAATCCCTAGATTCACTGTAACTAGGAAAGAGTTGTTACCACACATAAATATTCCTCAACCTGAGATTAGTTAACCTTTTACAGAGGAGGAAACTAGTGAGCAAAATTGTAGTCATGTCACAAAATGTGGGATAAGGCACCTAGCCATAAAACCACAAAAAAAAGCTGCTAACGGTGATGATTTGGAGGATGAATTTGAGGGTCATATGGATGATGATTTGGAGGGTGATGCCACTGGTGATGATGAGGAGCACATGCAAGGTATACATGACAACTATGACCTATATGCTGACTAATTTTGGGAGAACGATTTAGATGCTAATGATGAGGGAGCCCATTTAAGTAGCTTATACAATAATGTTCAAGTGTATGTTAAAGAAGAATTCGGAAAAAAAAAAGTTGAAGCCTTGGATGATATTTGTTGACGAAGAACAATTCACAGGGGTACTAAGGGACTACTGTATTCAGTGTGGCTTTGCGATATTTGTGGCCAAAATTAGCCCAAGAAGGTTTACTTGTACTTGCAAGGATCTCAACTGTACATGGAGGTTGCATTCCAGTAGTTTGCCTGATGGAAAGACTTCAAAATTCTGAACATATTTGCAGTGGCAGCTAGTAAGCTAATTGAAGACATTAGGGCCAACAATGACATGCATGGGAAGACACTAAATGATCTGCTTGTGAAAATATATGGTGTGAGCATGCCCATTTCAACAATTTATAAGATGAAAAACTATGCACTTTCATAGATAAATGGGGGGCATGATAAATCCTACTCTTTCCTGCCAAAACATGTTGAGATTGTGAGGACTACTAATCAAGGGTCAGCAGCATTCTGTGATTGGGCACCTCTTGAAGATCCAGATAGGCCTCTTACATTCTCCAATATTTTCATCTTATTTAATGGTGTATTTGAAGGACTATTTTCATGCTGTAGAAGTCTAATTGGGGTAGATTCTTGCCATTTAAAAGGAAACTATGGTGGTGTCCTTTTGTCTGCAATGGCACTTTATGGGAACAATGAATTGTTTTCTTTTGACTGGGCTATAATGTCTGGAGAGGACTCAGAAAGTTGGAAATATTTTGTTTGGCACCTCAAGAACATCATAAAACGAGCATATAGCTTAGGAGTAATCTTTGGTGCATAATCTCAGACATACACAAGTATATTTCTCCACTTATTTTAACTGAAATCTTCTACTATACTAATGTAAGGCTATATATTGTGCAGAATTAAACCATGTTGTGAAGGGAATTGTTGCTGCACTAACTGATTTGTCGCGTGAGATGTAAAGAAGGTATCTCACCCAACACTTAGTAAAGAACTGGAAGAGATCATTTCCTGGACCCTTGATGCACTCTCTCTTATGGCTTGCTTGCATTGCTACATCAATATATAGCCTCAAAAAATCTATGGAGAAAATGAAGAAGGCTAACCCATTGGCTCGTATCGTGGTTTCTAAACTTAGAGATCACTCAAGGTGGGCAAGACATCAGTTTGATCCACAAATATGCAGTGATGAGAACAATACCAATTTTGTGGAGAGTTTTAATGCAACTATAAGAGTAGATCGGTGTAGGCTTGTATTCATATTGTTGGAAAGTGAGTTTGTAAATATATTAGTTATTCAATTGGGTTTTAATCCATAAAATATGTTGAATGTTTATTAATATTGCAGGTATTATGAGGCTTTGCATAATAAGGATGGCTACAAGAAGACAATACTCATAGTCATGGAATGACTCTGACATCTGTCCAAATATCGTCAAGAGGATTAAGAAGCTCATGCATGATTCCAGAACTTGTAAAGCTTACATGAATGATCCTGGTGAATATGAGGTGAAAGATGGGAAGGCAACCCTTTCGATTTCCCTCAACAACAAAATATGTGGTTGTGGAGCATGGCAAATTTGTGGCATCCCTTGTAGACATGCCATAAAAGCCATCATATCTGCAAAATTAGACCCACATATGTTTATAAGCAGTTGATAATCAATTGGTGTCTACAAAAGGGCATATGGTCATACCATACACCTTATGCCAGCTGAGGAGCGTAGGTGTGTTTTTATTCGCCTATGCGGGATGAGCGCGTATTTGACTACCTCATTGTAAATATTTTATTGAAAACATTTTGAAGTCGTCAACTGTAGACACAAAATCGTGTCTCCCCATTGAGTATTCAATTATGAAACATACCGTCGTCCTAATTGGTCCGATCCAAAGGGAGTGCAATCGAACAAGCTAAATCTTAAGGCATTTAGAAAATATAAATCCAAATTATTAAATCCAAGCCTAATTTTAGAAGGCTCAATTAATTATTTTCGATAATTAATTGTGTTTTTAATATTTGAATGTTAATTATTCTTGATAATTAATTATGGGATATTCCTCGGATACCCCTGAGGTTTGTGTTTGGGTCTAAAGGATATTTCGAAAATCAGATTTTTATTCCTAAAGATAGATGATTTCGAATTTCAAAGGATAGATTTTAATCATAGGATAAAAAAAATCTTAAAACAATTAAAAAAACCGGCCTGAAAGCAAGTGCACGTGCATAACGGAGCTGTGCGTCAAGCGCAAAGCGGTGCGCTAGGAGCACAGTTTTATTTTATCTTTTCGATTCGTTTTCGGTTTCCTTTGCTTATCAATACCTCGTTTCTTCGAACGACTTACAATGCTTTTCCTACGACTTCTACACATACTCTCATATTCAAACACTCAAACTCATATTTAAATACATTTAAACACATTAATACCTTCGAATATATTATTTCAAGCTTCAAGATTGCTTATCATGAAGATCGTTGCATAAGACCCAGGCGACAAAGGTATAATTTCTGAGGGTCAAATCCATTTTAATTCTTGTTTTACTAACAATCTACTTGTCATGATGTAGATCTTCAAAGAGTTAACGATATACTGTACATTCTTCCCTAATCTCTATTCTTTTTATATTTTCTTTTACATTACATTAATATTATTCATATGCATGATTATATGTTTTACGCTTTCATCACCTCACATGTTTATTATTGTTAATCAAAGACCTACAGAACCGTAATAACATGTTACCAAAAATTAGTCTTTTGTTTGTTTAATGAACCGACAAAGATTAATTATACATTGCATTAAAACGTTATGTGGTTATTTATTTGCATAAATATAGATATGAATTGATATTAAATAGAGGCCATCAATGGACGAATTTGATTTCTGATCTTATTCATATCCTCACCCCCCGAACTCAATCTATGGTTCATTGACCATTAATGGAGTCATGACGTGGACATCTACATTGAATAAGTCCCTAAGTTGTCCCTACGATTTCCCAATATCCAATTAGGTTTATGAGTCTTCCTTTAAAGACTTGTTGGCGACTTCTTTCAATTCAAAACGTATTTCAATAAAACCTTTACAATGAGGTACTCAAATACGCGCTCATCCCGCGTAGGCGAATAAGAACATGCCTGTAATTTGGCGACTCCACTGGGGAGGATTTTTAAAAAATTAATTTTTTAAAAATGAGTGGGTGAAATTTGAAAAATACAATTCATTATCTTTTTATGCCTTAGAATAACATGTTGTTTTGCATGTGCATGGCTATTGTTTAAGCCACCATAAGGACAATCTTCCTTGCCTCAGTAGCGCATGTTCTATAAGTGAGGCCACCCCAGGGGGGTTTGCGCTGTGTCCTTCCGAAAGCTTCTTGAGCGATGGTGTTGGATCTTAGTCATAAGCAAACCTACCCAACCATGGCATTGTTCTCTTGTTCCTGACTTGAGAACTGGAGTGCGTCTTACACGTGGCCACATTTTTAAGCAATGGTACGAAGCGTGGGATCAATCTCTTAGTCATGGACCCTTTTCAGCCTTAACCTAAACCTGACCATTGTTGAAACGTAGAACTGGACTTTTAGGTTGAGAACTTTTGCATCCATGGTATATGACATATGCTTGTGATTGCAATTTTGCATGTTATTAGCTTGTCAAAACGTTGATATGTACTGCACCTAAAATCGCGTCTAAAAGATCGTCAAAATAGTCCGAACCTTCGTCGAATTGTCAAATTGCATGCCAGGGGCAGTGCGTCCCACACACCAAGGTGCGCCTCGCGCGCAGCTCTTGCGACCGACGCAAAGGCTTCGTGCCAAGCGCACGCTATTGTTTGGCGCACAGCTTTTACGTCTCATGCTATTGCCAATTCGACTATCGTTCAAATCCAAAAAACTGTCACTAAATCTATCATCATGTCATGTTTGTCGTCGTATCCCGAAATTATATGGAATTAGCCAAGACCTCACCTAAATCGACAAAAAACACGCCGGGGAGCAGTGTGCCAAACGCATATATTGCTCCTGGCGCACCGCTCTCGCGCCCAACGCACAGGCCGTGCACCGCGCGCAAATATGTTGCGTGGCACGCATCCTATGCATCTCATGTTTTTGTCGATTTAGTCGTCATGGTGGTAGATTATGTGTTCTTCCCCGTTTGCATTCGCATAGGGTCATGTTCGTTCTAAGAGTCCCGTTGGCTTAAAATGAATTTCACCTAATTCGAGCTAAAATCAATCATATTATCTAAGGTCGAGTCTATCCTCAAACAAAAATGCATCTAGAAAAGTGATCAAGGTAGAGTTAGAGTCGTCATGCATGTCTATCTCGTTCCATCTAATCCCATCTCCAACTAATCATCCCTATCAATTCTACCCTATCATATTCCATCTCCTTCAAAAGCATATCTATTTCAAAATCATTCCTACACCCTCTTCTATTCTATCTTTTTCGAAAACATTTACTAATCATCATCATACCACCTATTCAAGAAGACAAATATCTTTTCAAAATTAATCCATCATCTTTTCCCAATAAAAGATGAAAACAAGGGGTCCCTTTCAAAAAACGAATTTTGAAAATTCTAAGCCCAGTCCAAATACCTCAAATCTAATTCAACCAACCCAATCCTAATCCATTTGCATTCATCCTAGGCCCATCTAAGCTTGAGTCCATACATTCATTTCAGTTCATGCATTCATATTAGGCCCACTTGCATTATAATCTATCTTAGGCCCAATCTAAGTCTCATCTCAGCCCATTCCAATCTAAGTATCATTATCTCAGCCTTTTCCAATCTAAGTCTAATTTTAATCCAATCTAAAACTTAGGTCCATTTAGACCCAATTCATACCCTAGGTCTAGTTTGCATCTCTATGTAAGCCTTAGTCAAGTCCTAGGACTATAAAAGCTCAATTCATACCTTATTAGGTTTAGTTTGCATCTCCATGTAGGCCCTAGTCAAGTCCAATTCCTCCCTAAGTCCATAATGGCCTAGTCCTTGAGTTTAGCGAAGCTACTCCTCCCTAAGTCCATAATGGCCCAAATCCCTTACGTCTAGTGCAGCTGGTCCTCTCTTAGATCCACTTCAACCCAAATCCTTGAGTTTAGCGAAGCTACTCATCCCTTAATACCATAACGACAACCCTTAAGTATAGCGAAGCTAGCATTCCTTAAATCCATATAGGCAATATTTGAGTCTAGGTATAGACTCTTCTCTCTCTCTAAGCAAATGACAGGGCGAATTCCTTGTTCTCGCTGAAGCCATGGCTAGGGGAAGAGCGAAGAAGGCACAGCAGGCGAAGGGGAAAGGACCTTCATCTTCACCCGTTAAGAAGACGAAATCCGTTGATGAGGTTACGGGAGTCTTTGGGCTAAAGATTCCAAGTCCGATTGTGGGAAACAATGATGGTGATGTAATGGAATTAGATGCAGTGACTGAGGTGATTCCTCCGATGACATTGGAAGAGCAGATTCAGCAATCAATGGAGAAAGCCATTCTCGCTGACTGGTTAGAGGTGATGCAAAGTGGGGCTAAAGCAAATACTACACCACAACGATTGTCTTGGGCTGAGGAATCGGCGCAAAATCGGAGTAAATCCAAAATCCCATTTTGTACTATTGATTCCGAGGACATTCGGGAAGAGGTTGAGTATTGGTCATCTGCAATTGTATGCTATGTGTTGGGAGCAAACCCACCTTTGACTGTAATCGAGGGATTTTTCAGAAGGATTTGGGGAAAATTTGGGATTGATAAGATTGCAATGATTGGTAAAAGGATGTTTATTGTGAGATTTTCCTCTTTGGATGCTTGTTTGAATGTTAAGAATGATGGGTTTCAATTGTTTGATCAGAAACCTTTAATTACGAGATTGTGGGAACCTGACATGATAATTGATAAAAATGTTGTTCATAAGGTGCCAATATGGATTAAATACCTACTCTCCCTATTAAATATTGGGGGGAGAAGAGTTTGTTTAAAATTGCGGGGTTGGTGGGCAATGTGGTGAAAATGGACCAAGCTACCAAGAGCAAAGATAAACCGAATTTTGCCAGGGGTAATGGTGGAAGTCGAGATGCAAAGAAGCCTTACCCGATACCATATCCTTCGTAATGAGCATGGAGTGGTGGTGGATCAAAAGGTGGAATATGAATGGAGACCTATTTTGTGCTCTAAGTGCTCTGGATATGGGCATGAGAGTACTGATTGCAGGAAGACTGATGGGAAACTGAGATGGGTTAGAAAGGCGGCTGTTCAACCTGATAAAGATGGCTTTGTTGCTGTGGGGAAAACTAGTAATGTGGTAGTACAAGATACTACTGTGATTCCAGTGCAAAACTCTTTTAGAGCATTACAAAGTGCTGAGGATGACTCTGGTGGTGTTAATGCTACAGAACATAGTATGGATAAGACTACAAGCCAAGTGACAGGGGATGTCGATAACGAGGAAGGTGATCAAACAGGATATAAAAGGTTGGGGTGGCTCCTCATTACCAAATGGATAGAATACTTGTATGGAATGTTAGAGGTATAAACAACGAGTCAAAATGAATGAAGTAAAGCAGTTTATTTCATCTCATGACATCAAGTTGTTTAGCCTCTTGGAGACTAGGGTGAAAACTCCTAAATTAGGTAATGTTTATACTAGTTTGTGTCTGGGTGGTGTTTTACTCATAATAACAGTTGCCATAAAAATGGGAGGATTATTATTGGGTGGTGTCCTGTGTCTTTTGTTGTTAATATTGGGTGTGTTAACAGTCAGTTCATTCACTGCTCTGTTAAACCAATGCATGGTGAATCTTTTGATTGTACTTTCATCTATGGGTTTAATGATCAGGCTAGTAGAGAGGAGCTTTGGTCTAACCTTAAGAGAATTTCTAGAGAGTCTGATAAACCTTGGCTCTTAATGGGAGATTTTAATGCTCTTAGTAGCATTGAAGACAGGATTGGTGTAGTGGTTAGGCAGTCTGAGATTGCCCCTATGGTGGAATGCTTAGCATTTTGTAATCGATGGATGTTAAGGCAACTGGAAGACATTTTACTTGGAATAATAAACAGGATGGTGACCAAAGAGTTTTCTCTCGTATTGATAGAGTGCTGGCAAATGCACATTGGATTGACTTATATAGTATGGCTGAGGTTGCTTTTCTCCCTGAAGGCAACTTTGATCATACCCCCATGATATTGAATACATATCATGAAGTTAGCCAGAGGAAGCCTTTTAGGATTCAAAATATGTGGTGTTCACATCCTTCTATGTTACATGCGGTGAGTCAGGCTTGGACAACTTCTGTCAATGGTTGTGCAATGTACAAGGTCCATCAGAAATTGAAGTGCATTAAAGGGGCTCTGAAGGATCTTAACAGAACTGGGTTTGGTGATGTGGAGGCAGCAGTCATTCAAGCTAAGGTAGACCTTGATCAAGCTCACATGCCTTACATCTTAGTCCTGGTGATGGAAGCCTTGCTAGTAGAGAGAAAATTGTTCTGGCCCAGTATCAAGCTGCAAAGAAGAATCAGGTCATTTTTTTGCAGCAAAAATCGAAACTAGCCTGGCTGAGGGATGGTGATGACAATACAAAGGTCTTTTATCAAGCTATAAAAGCTCGAAGATACAGGAACAAGATTCATGCTATTCATAATGATGCTGGGGTTTGGGTAAATGAGAAGAGTCAAGTTGAGAAAGCTTTTCTTGATTACTATCAGGAACTTTTTTCCCACAAGCACCAGAAGCAAGCTGTGTTGAGTGCTATAATTGATAGAGGGAAGAAAATTTCTACTGATCATTTGAATATAATAAGAGCTGAGGTTACTAAGGAGGATGTGAAGAGAATGATTTTTAGTATTCCTGATGATAAGGCCCCTGGTGCAGATGGTTACAATAGAAATTTTTTTAAACACAGCTGGGATGTGATTGGTGATGAAGTCTCAGATGCAGTGATTGATTTCTTTAGAACTGGCAGATTGTTGAAGGTGATAAATGTCACAACATTAACTTTGGTACCTAAGGTAGAATGCCCTGGCACAGTTGCTGACTTTCGTCCCATAGCTTGCTGCACAGTGATCTACAAATGCATCACTAAGATCATCAGTGAAAGACTGAATAAGATCCTGCCTGATATCATTTCTCCCAGCCAAGGAGCCTTTGTTGCTGGCAGAAGCATCCTGACTAATGTATTGATTTGCCAAGACTTAGTGAGATTGTACAAAAGGAACAGCACTAGGTCTAGCTGTCTGATGAAATTAGACCTAAGGAAGGCCTATGACACAGTGAACTGGGATTTTATTCAACAAATGCTTGAAGGTGTTGGGATTCCTAGTTTTTTTGTGGGCTTAATTATGACCTGTGTTAAGACACCTAAGTTTTCCCTTATGTTAAATGGGGTTCCTACTAGGTTTTTTAGTGCCCATAGAGGTTTAAGACAGGGAGACCATATGTCTCCCCTGTTATTTGCTCTTGGGATGGACTACTTGGACAGAGTTTTGAACTATATTGGTGATTTGGATGGTTTCAAGTATCATGCCAGATGTAAAGAACTGAAGCTAGTGCACTTATGCTTCGCTGATGACTTACTCCTTTTCTGCAATGGGGATTTTAAGTCAATATACACAATGCTGCAAGGGTTTCAAATGTTTGCCAATGCTTCTGGTCTGGAGGTGAATAAACACAAATCTGAATTTTATTATGCTGGAATGTCAGATATGGAAATCAAAAGGGTAACTGATGTGAGTGGTTTTACTTGTGGCTCCTTACCTTTCAAGTACCTAGGAGTGCCTATTTCTACTTCTAAACTGAAAGCAAAGGATTGCCAGGGTTTGATTGCCAAGATGGTTGGAAGAATTCGAACTTGGAGCTCTAGGAATCTGTCCTTTATAGCAAGAGCACAACTGGTGAATAGTGTCTTATTGAGTATCCATGTATATTGGGGGCAAATTTTCATTATTCCCAAAGCTGTGTTGAAGGAGGTTAACTCAATTTGTAGATGTTATCTTTGGTCAGGCACTCACAATGATACTAAGCCAGGTTCTGTTGCTTGGGCTAATATTTGTAGAACAAAAGATGCAGGGGGGCTTGGTTTCAGGGATATAGAGTTATGGAACCTTGCTGCTGTTTGTAAACTGGCATGGCATATTGCTCAGGGTAAAGAAACTCTCTGGGTAAAATGGGTTAACAACATTTACATCAAAGGATCAAATTCGGGCTCTTATGAAGCTCCTAATGCTTCTAGTTGGGCATGGAGGTATGTTTGCAGAGCCAAGAATGATATGAATATGAGAATGCAAGGGAATCAGTGGCTACAAGATTTGGATTTTAGTATCAAGAAGCTTTACAAGACCATGTGTGCAAGTACTAGTCCAGTTCAGTGAAGCAGATATGTTTGGAATAGATTCTCTATTCCCAAACATCGGTTTATTATGTGGCTGGCTATTCAAGACAGATTGAAGACTAAGAAGAGACTCATGCAAATAGGTGTTTGTACAGATGCAATATGTTATCTCTGTATGCAGCAAGATGAAGATCTTAATCACCTATTCTTTGGGTGTATTTTCAGTAGCAGATGCATCCAAGCTATTATGAGCTGGATTGGCATTAGATGGCAGGACAGGAGCTTAATGCAGATCTGCAGGTGGCTGAATAACAGATATAAGGGCTCTGGGTTCAGAAGGAAAGTGGGTACTGCTGCTGTGATAGCTACGGTGTATATGGTTTGGGAAAACGAGAACTTAGCTTTTGGGAAGGTAAAGTGCACACTATAGATCATACTATAGATGAGATTAAATATACTGTAAAAAATAGGATCTTACAAATCATTAGTGCAAAGATAACAAATAGAGATAAATGTTGGATTGAGAGGCTGTAATTCCTGGGCTTGTCCAGGCGTGTTATGGTCAGTGGCTTTTGAACTCACTTTAGGTGTATGGTCTTTTTGGTGCTATCATATTTCTTAATTACCAAAAAAAAAAAAAAATATTTGAGTCTAGCCTACTTAGTCTAATGTAAGTTCCAAAGTCTAGTTGTCTAGCCTGCTTACTCACCCGTAAGTTCAAAGTCTAGTCAGCCTAGCCTACTTGCCTTAAGTTAAGAGTCTAGTCTTCCTTATTGTCCAATCTTCCTTAAATTCTAGCCTACTTACTCACCCGTAAGTTCAAAGTCTAGCCTCCCATATCATCATCAAAACCCAGTCATTGAGTCCAGTCTGCTTGCATAGTCTTGTCCAGTCCATGTCTGCATTTGCATATAGTTAGGCCCATGTCTCCCTCATGGTCAAGCCCATACCCATTTGTAATTCTCCATTTCTAATCATTTCCCATTTTCAGTTCCCATTTCCCATTTCCATTTCTCATTTCCATCACCTGTTTCGAAAATCATTTCTTAAAATCTTACAAGCAAGGTCCACTTGATTCCGTTCATGACTGGTCGAGAGATTACAACTTAGGAATGCCTAATGGAGAAACAAAAAGTTGAGCCTACTCTAAAACTCATCAAGCGCACAATCGTCACCACCCCGACTTCGTTTAGAGTCACGAAGATTACTTTTGACCACCTTCACAATAGAGGCACGATCACTTCCATAGGGTCTACTCCAAACCCTGCACCTAAAAGAATATTCAAAAGGGGCAACCTATATTTCTATAGCGAATTCCAACATAATAATGAACATATTACATCTAGTGTTGGATCCTACAAATGCAATGCAAAATATGGTCGATGACGATAGACTTCTAATACTTCATACGACGAGAATCAGCATCGGCAACAAGCCCTTAGGCAGTGCATCAACAATTCAAAGGCATAGTCTTTTATTTCTGGTTTCCTAGGATGAGCCATATAATCATTAACCTAAGCCATTTATGTCATTTCCCATCGAGACTATGTCACTATAGGACTTCATCTATGATAGCCTTTCCATGTTCATTTCATTTCATTTTTCTTTTTATTTTCAGTAGCCTTCTATCATTTTATATATGCTTTTAATTCAATGATGAAACTTAAATCACCTAAAACACCTTGATTAATAAAAAGAAAAAATAATAAAATAAAGAATAAAAAATAGACATACTTTGGATTAAGAGTTATATCCCTCTTCCCTCCATCATTCCAAAAAGCCATCATCCATAAGCCATCTTCATGCAATCAAAAATAAAAAAACTCATAAACCATTATCTCCATGATCCTTAGCCAAATAGCCTTTCAAATCAAAGCTCCACATATAGCCTTCAGACCTTCCAATACCCAAAACCACAAAAAACTTGTGTGCAAGCTTCACTACATAAAAAAGATCAATGCCAGGCAAAAAAAAAGAAGTGAAAAATTCAAAGTGCGGAAAAAAAGCAAGCAAAAGCAAAAGAAATCGCACAGGACAAAAAGAAAAAAAAATTCCAAAAAGAAAAAGGCAATGGCAAAGAAAAGAAGTCAAGCTAAGGGGCTTGTACACAAGTTGTACCCCTCATTCAAAATTCTTCAATCCATCAAAACCTTAACCCATATAATCCAAATCCATGATCCTACCTTAGCCCAATCAATTGAACCTTCATTGAAACTTCACCTTTGACCTTTCAACCTTTCACTAACTCTAACTCCTTTTCCAAGGTATTTCCAAGCCAGCTAGGTTGAAAACCCGAAGGGGCGGCCTAGCCAAAAGTTAGGGCACCACAAAAACAAAAAAGAGAAAAAAAACCAGATCCAGAACTATGAATGGTCTGATTCCGCAAGGATACATAGGAATCCTCATCTCGAGTTCTGACCGCTTCAATAAAATAGATTAATCAAGGTCTAATGATTGGACTTTCTAGAATTCAGAAGCATACTCTTTCTAGATCCCGATATAGACTCGAGTCTGAACCTAGCCACGTCAAAGCCTTCTCCCACCTATATTTATTTGAGTCACAAATTTAAACATTTTTATTTTTCAATCCAAGCTCTCCTTGTCCCTGAAGGACTCTCCGATAATTCCATGGTCTCTGGCGATATTTGACTTTTCCTGTATTAACTCCCCAAAGAAGAATCCCCAGCGAAGAAATCTGAATGCTCCATACAGATCAAGTACATTCCAATCTAGGCTCAGAATGCCTAATTCAATACAAGCTTACCCAAAGTGGGGGCTTCCTGTATATGTGGTGGTTCCTCCAAATCAAATTCTCGAAGAGTTGTAATCTGCGGATCTCACTTACGGACCCCGGTTTGTTTACCAAGACAGTTTTCGAAAATCTATCTATCTCTTTCTAATCATTCTATCTCTCTACCTATCCAGACCTCATAATCTTGCAAAATCCTGACCTTGCATTACATTTCATCTGTAATACCCCATATTTATAGGTATTTATTTAAATAATTAAATATTTATTTTCTAAAATAAATATTTTATACTACATTTTCTAACAAAGGCAACAACATTGAAATAGCTAATGCAATGATCTAATTGATGTCATTGCAATAGATAGGTCTATTGTAATGACTCATAAGAATTTAGATCAATATGATGGGCTATGGCAACGGGTAATGTAAGATCGTTGCGCTAGTTTGATCTATGGCAACGATATTGAATATGTCGTTGCAATAGCTACCTCAAGTTATATTCCTTGTCCCATTAGAACAAGCTATGGCAACGACAATATACTGTCGTTGCAATAGCTACCTCAATTCTCTATTCTTCATCACACAAGGACCACCTATGGCAACGATTAATGAATTGTGCTTGTTTCCTTCGTATTTTTTCACGAAATTTCAAACCCTTATATCAGTTTTTCACGAAGCAGCTCTATTGCTTCTCCTAGTCGCGCCCTAACCTCCCTTCGATCGATCACCTTGCCATCTTTTTCCCCATCAAAGTGTAACCCCCAATATCAAAATTTTAATCCCTAAAATACAATTAGAATTCTCCGTACAAGCTGCAAATTCAACCTCATGAAATCCTGAATGATTAGCAGCGAATGGTTGTGATAGGAGCGAACTCTTGTGATTCGCAGCGACGGAGAAGGGTGAACTGTGATTAGCAGCGACGAAGAAGGCTAGATTGTGATTAGCAGCAAATTAACAAGGTAAATTGTACTGTTCAAATATGTGAATTTCACTTAAGTTGCCATTATTTTTAATGAGTTTCTTAAATTTCACCATGTATTATGTGAATTTTTGAATTTCAATTTAGTTTCCAAAAAACAACTTCAGAATCTTTAATTTCAGAATTTTGATATGGTGATCGTAGTGTATTATCCCAATTCATGGTTTTCTTCAAAGCACAAAGAAGAAGTTATATATATCTGACATTGAACTTTTTTCTTAAAAAAACTACTATATGGAGCATTTTTATTTTTTGAGTTCCTGTTATTTGGGGTTTGAAAGAAGGGCGGATGTCATTTCCATTGTCTATCAAGGGATAACATCATGAGCAGATGGCCTCAATCTAACATCATGAAGGCTGAATTCCAATGCTTTGATATCTCAATAAGCACACAAGTTCTACATCCCAACGACCAACATGCACAAAAAAATCCTCACTGTTTTCCTACCTCCCCCCGCAAGGCTAAGAAGTATAACTTGAGATTTGGTTTTTTTGGCTATAGATTGTACACTACCAGTCAATATCCTTGTAAGCTTGTAGCTACCATTATAAACCAAGTTGGTATATTTATTCAGTTAGTTTAGCCAAAGGTATAGAGTGTTAGTTGCACCTGTATATTTTGTATTATCCCCCCATTGTTTCATTATTTGAAAAGGATACAATTTCCAATTGAAAGAGAGTAGATGATACGTAGAATAAGAAGAGAGCACGTTAATCTTGTGCTTTACTCCAAAATTACAGCAATTAATGAAATCATTGTCCATGGATTGAATATGGTAATTTCTTTTTACAGTTTATCTGCCTTACAAACAGCTTCAGTAAGATATGAATTCCACACAAATCTGCTGTCATAATTAATTCCAACTGGATCCCTGGACTGCACATTCTTTTACAAGCTTTGCATTGTAGGATATGTATAGTTATAACAATGAAACTATTCAATTTATTGGTCTGCAACTTATGTATAAACAAAGGGAGTAGCAAACAAGGGTACTAGCATATGGGAGTTACTGGAGTGCTCTCTTTGTGATCCAGATAACGATCTATATCAGGTGCAGACGTGCAGTGATGGATAGAGAAAGATAGAGTGTGTGTGTGTGTGTGTATGAAATAGAAACAGAGCTTATTATTATAGCTGCTCACTCCCACACAAAAAACTCTAATTCATTCTACAAAGAATAACCCAATTTCTAAGTTTTCTTTTTTGACAGAATTATAATAAACAAACTACACCAACTTTTTCCTTGCTGTAGTAGCTAAGATGTGAGCAATTTAAACCTTTACTTTAGGAACATGAATAATTCTAACAATATTAAAATTGTCCAATAATAAAAGGATATCATATAGTAATTCTCTTATTTCAGTAGGGAAAGAAGTGGCTTTTGGCAGCTTTCTAGTAACCCCCTTAATCTATCCATATTTCAAGTTCAGTGGCTTTGTTGTGGATTGCCCTTTGATACCATGAAGTAAAGCACAGGATTCAGCCTATAGCGCTGATATTACATGGATTCTACTTTGACCTTTTCTTTGTTGTTGTTCTTCTCCATTAAAACCCAGCCATAGCCCATATGCAGCCTTCATTCTACCTCTTTTTCCTCTACTATCTTTCCATGCTCCATCTACAATGAGCATGTATTGCAGCTCCTTGTGACTTGAATGTGTACTCCAGCTACTCGCCCATAATTTTTGCTTTACTATCCTGTCTCTTGCGTCTTTTTTAACTAGGCTAGGTTCCAATTCTTCTTTGTCTCTTAGCAGCCATCTATTCTTCCATTAATTTACCCAGTTAGTACTTCAGTAGAATGCATCATCTTTTGGTGGGTATCTAATCAAAGCCATATTTTGTACTCCAATTTTCTATGTTCTGCAATCATTTTTCATTCAAGTGATTATACATTTTTGTGAATTGCAAATAATTTTTTTGGGTATCAAAATTGGGAGCATAATTTGGGTATCATTGCTTATGGCTGCATCTGATTTGGAACTGATATTAGTGGGACAAGTAATCGTGCATAGTGTTCTTTTTTTTGTGGTTGCATTATCCATCTTGAGTTTCCTAAATCAACTTTAGCTGATCATGATGCTTTGAAGCTTATCTTTGGATTCATGCTTTATGATATTTCACTTTGTAATCATGCGTGTGCTAGAATGCTTTGCTTGGACGTTGTAATTTATTGTAGAATTTCCAAATTTATGGTCATGATGCTTGTGTACTGCCAGCCTACTACTACTTCCTAAAAATAATATACATCAGGTGCAGAAGTTCTATTGAACTTCTTGCTTTCAGTCCTATAAAGTTGTCCATCTTGCTATCTTTATTGTTAATATAATTAGACCATTATTGTAATACTCCGTATTTTTCGTAAGTTATTAATTCTAATTTTTTAAAAGGATTTTAATTATTAAAGAGGTTTATTATTATTATAAAGGTTTTAAATAGGCTTTTATGATATATTATGGGGTTTTCAAATAAATTCTAGCCCAAATTATATATTGGGCCTAAGTTTACAAATTATAATCCAAGTAGTTAGTTTAGTAGTTGAAGATATTTCTTAAAGAAAATCATAAAAGATTTACAAAAAAAAATGGAAAAAGATTTAAAGAAATTTAAAAAAACAAAAGATTTTACAAAAAGATTTACAAAAAGAAAAAAGAAAAAAAAAACTAATTGCCGGCGCATAGCTCACGGCAGTGGCTTAAATTTATCAAGACTTATATCTTCTTCTTTTGTTTCTTATCTTCTTAAATTATTGAACTTTTTAGAATTTTGTTTAGTGGGATAATTTTTATCTTTTCCGAATCTTAGTTGGATGATCGTAAAAATTTGTTAGATCTTAGCTAGATTTGTTTATCTTCTCTCTTAAATTCCTCTTTTAGTTTTTGAGTCCTAGTATGACTCTACCTATCCAACTAGTATAAATAGGGGTCTCCACGCATCATATTCTTCACACCAAATTTGAGAAATACATCTCTTTTCTCAAGTTTAAACTCTCTCTCCCTCTTAGCCTACCCTTTCTCTTCTTCCCTAGTAGTTATTAATTTTCAAGGTGCGTGTATATGTAGATCTTTAATAATTATTTTGCAACCTTAGTATCATGTTTTTAGGAAAATATTTTGGATTGAAGTCCATGTTTTTATAAGTTTTATTATGAACTACATGTGTTTTGTATGAACATGTTTGAATGTTTATTAATTTTATTATGCACTTGAATTATGTCTTTAGTTCAATATTATTATAAAGTTTGATCTTTGAATCTGTATTCATATAATTTACAAGGAGTTTGATATTTAAATGCATGATTAAATATTTAAAAAAGGAGTTGTTGTAGCCTAAAATCTACTGGTCCCTTTGAGGACACTTGGGCTCCTCTAAGCCGTACACGTGTCCTCCCCTAATTAATATTGAAAGAAGACTTAATCTCTGGGCTATACTCGGTTGGGTTAAAAGGCTTTTTCTTCTGGCCCAACAGTCAGAACACATCACTGTAAGGTGGTTGCAGGAGAGAGGTTAATAAATCTTCACAAACCATGGCCTGCCACGTGTCATGTTATGATTCCCCAACCAATCAGGAGCCACCATTCTAAGTTAGATTTTAAGGATAACTGTCATCTTGCTATCACTATAAATACCCCTGAAATCAGGAGATAGATCATTAAATGCAAACAGTGCAAAGTTACTCTGTAAAACTACTCTCTCACTTTCTCTCTCTATCTCTACTTTCTCTTACAACTCCTGATATCTGACTTAAGCATCGGAGGGGGAACCACCACCCAAACCTCCAGGGTGGGTCCCTTTTTTGCAGGTTCGGGAGTGAAGCTCGGGCTCGACTAGGTTGATTCGGACATTTGTTGCACAAGTCTCCAAGGAAGAACATCTAAGGGATACTAGTTTACTTGTTAGACAAGAAAGCTCCATCTACAGCTTACTTGTTGGACAAGGAGACGAAACATTTGGCGCCGTCTGTGGGGAGACGCAACGATGACGGTGTCACATCGTCCAACCTCGCAAGAACCGAAGTCTTCGTGTTAATGTCGAAGACACAGGAGAACACGAGAGACCGCCTCAAGGAAGGGATAGACCCCGTCCATCGTCCAAGTTCTTGGACCAAGCCAAAGAACTTTGTCATTCAAGAGAATCTTGAACGTCCAAGTGGATCGCCGCCCATCTAGAGAACGCCTTGAATG
The DNA here is from genome assembly GCA_947648045.1 of Beta corolliflora. Taxonomy (NCBI): domain Eukaryota; kingdom Viridiplantae; phylum Streptophyta; class Magnoliopsida; order Caryophyllales; family Amaranthaceae; genus Beta; species Beta corolliflora. Next base: position 49,037 of record CANSZD010002861.1, read on the forward strand.
ATATCCGGGCAAAGATGGCTGCAGATCGTCCAGAATGATCAAGAGCAATATCTTTGTTTTCCGCTTAAACCCGAGCGACCGCTAACAATCCACCTCCCCCTGGGGACGTTCCCAAGAAGATCGTCCAGGCCCTAGTCGACCTGTTCGTCAGGAACCCTCTAGGAGGACAGCAAGAGGAAAGCAGCCAGAGGATAATGATCAGCGAAGAAAGATGGACTGGAACCTGGTGGTAAGGACCCAGGACCATGTTCGTCCAAGCGGCACCGAATGGAAACAGATGCCAGAGAATATCTAGAAGCAAAGAGAGCAGCCGCAATACAACGATCAGCGACAAGTTCTACATCATACCTGAGAGACCCTCCTTTGAGGTTGTCGTCCAGAGGGGAGGGACGAAGTTTAAGTCACTCTCTTGTTCATCCACGACAGGAGAAGACGGTGGCTCAGCCTATGGTCTATAGGCGTCCATTGCCTGCAAACACGTCGTCTGATCCGGTGTTAAAGGAATATCGTAAGGAGTACATACCCATTGAGGGACAGATGGGAGCCCTCCAGATTAACTGGCCCACTCCATTCTCGGCCAGGATAATGGAGGCGCCCCCTTCCCAAAGGTTAAACTCCCTACTATAGAACCTTTTGATGGAACAACAGATCCCGATGATCACTTATCTCGCTACAAACATCGGATGTACGTCCAAGGAGTAGATGATGCTACTCGGTGTAAGAACTTCCCAACAACTCTGAACGGAGTAGCTCGGAAGTGGTTTAACAATCTTCCACCCAATTCAGTCAATAATTTCACGGAACTCAGTTTCTTATTCACTAGTCGCTTTGTTGCCAACAAGCAAGAACAAAAAACAAGCATGCACCTAGGCAAGGTCGTCCGTGGGACCGAAGAAGGCTCTTAGAAGTTTCGTTAAGAGATTCAACCTAGAAGCCCTTCAGATCCAAGATCTTAATCTTTGGAGTGGCCTTTGACGCCTTCATTAGGGGTCTAAGGCCGGGAAGCTTTAAGTTTGATCTTGTTAAAAAGAAAATCTCCACACTTGCCGAAGCCTTAAGGGAAGCTGAAGCGTTTATTCACGCTACCGAAGTGTGTGCTGAGGCAAAGCATCCCGAGTCTAAGAAGCCTGAAGAGGTTGATTAGCCAAAGAAGAGCAACCCCAAGAAGGCCGAGACTTGGGCTATAACCTCCACCACCACTTCGTCCAGAAGGAACAAGAGAAAAGAGGCTGAGCCATCCTCATGCAATCCTATTGAATTTAACAAGGACCAATACTCCATTCTCATGGAGATTAAGGATCAATATGAGTCAAGGCCCCAATGAGATGAAAACCCCTTATAGAAATAAGGATAAGAGCAAGTATTGCCACTTCCACAAGGATTGCGGTCACGAAACTAATGAATTTAAGCACCTCAAGAAGGCTTTGGAGGAGCTAGCTCGAAAGGGAAAGATGAACTCCCTATATGCCTCAAGGGGAAGGAAGTTTCAAAGGAAAGATAATCGCGTACTAAGAAGAAGGAGAGTGAGAGCACAGACGAGGATGTTGTTCTCGTAATTTCCGGAGGGTAAGCTGCCGGAGGACCAACCAATAGAGGACACAAAAACTAGCTTAGGGAGCTTGGCCAAGTTTTGTTAGCTGATCAGACAAAGGCTGAGCCCTTCCCAAGGGTGGTAGTTAGTGAGCAAGATCGGGGCAGGTTGAGGACTCCCCATGATAATCCTTTGGTTGTAGAAATGAAAATAACAAACTTGAGAGTAAGAAGAATTCCGATCGACACTCGGAAGCTCGACGGATATCATCGGTCTGATTGCTTGTCCGCATTAAAATTTGATGAGAAGAACTTGGTTCCCGTTCACCATCCCATCATAGGGTTTGGGGAGGAGTCATCCACCCAATGGGAATCTGTTACTTTGCCCGTTCGAGTGGGAGAAAAGGATGCCGCTAGAACTCTGTTTATCAAATTCTTGGTGGTCCGAGATTTGACAGCCTACAATGTCATTCTTGGACGACTAACTCTGAATCGCGTTAAAGCCGTAATAGTAACTCACCTGATGTTGATGAAGTATGAGTGTGATGATGGCCGATGGCTCATTATATGGGGACCACGCAGTGGCTAGGGAGTGTTATCCGACTACCCTCGGCCGTCATCATAGAAGATATGCAATGAAGATCGACGAAGGTTGCTGGTGAAAGGAACACGTCTGAAATGGAGAAAGATAAGACGAAGGTGGTTAGCGAGAGGAAAGCGTCCGGGGTAGTCAAGGACCAATTGGCCTCATTGAAGATGGCCATTGAGAGCCCTCAGACGCCTCTCGCTCCCTCAAGGAAGGCGTCTGAGCATCTTCCCAGCAAGAAGAGAAAATATGAAATCATCAAGGAAGAGCCTCCCTTGCTCGAAGAAGTGATGGCCATCATGGGACTAGCAATAGAGCGTCGCGGAACCGGTCGAGGCCCCGTGAAGACGTCTCGTCCGAATGAGGCTCGCCCGTAACGAACCTTGAAAATTGGTTCTTTGCTCTCTTTGGGCTTCGAGGAACCTCTTAATCGGCTTCGTTGAAAGAATTTCAAGACGTGTTTGCCTATTGTGTTGAAGAAATGCCCTGGAATTGATCCAGAGGTAGTCGTCCATCTGGCTAAATGTTGATCCAAAATTAAAGCCGATCCGTCGAAGAAAAGGCATTTGGGGCCAGCTAGGAATCAAGCGGTCGACCGGAAGTTCGAAGTTGTTGGAGTCAAAATTCATCAAATAGACTTATTATCCGAATGGATAGCAAATGTGGTCATGGTGCCCAAGCCCAATGGCACTTGGAGGATGTTTGTAGATTATACCGATCTCAACAAGGCTTGTCCCAAGGACGGCTTCCCGCCGCCGAAGTTGGATCGTCTAGTGGACTCCATGTGGCCACGCTTTACTAAGCTTCATGGACGCCTATTCGGGTTTCCATCAAATTCCCATGTGGCCGGAGGATCGTGACAAAACGTCTTTCATTGCGAAAAGGATCGTATGGCGGGTCGAGAATGCCATTTGGTCCGCGTAATGCTCCGGCCACATTCCAAAGATTGATCAATCTTGTTTTTACGGCCACGATTGGGAAGGAACATGGAAGCCTATATTGATGATATGATAGTCAAGAGCCGTCAAGAAGAAAGTCATGTGGGTGATTTGAGAGAAACTTTTGAAACTCTCGGGAAATACAAGTTAAAGGTGAATCCCGACAGAAATGTGTTTTTGGGGTTTTGTCGGGGAAGTTCCTAGGCTTCTTGGTAGACCGGAGGGGAATCAAGCAAATCCCGAGAAGATACAAGCTATTTTAGACATGAAGCCTCCGTCAAAGGTGAAGGAAGTTCGAGGGGCGACGGGTTGCTTGGGCTGCCCTTGGACGTTCTTGTCTAAGTCGGGCGACAAGTGCCATCACTTCTTCGCCACTATTAAGAAGAAAGCTAAGTTTGAGTGGACGAGATGAGGCGGAGCAAGCACTACAAAGAGTCAAGGACCACCTTCGGCTGCTACCTAGGTTGAGTCACCCACCGAGGGGGAGAAGCTGTTTGTATATTTGGCCGTATCCTGTCAGCCGTGAGTGCCGTGTACTCGTCGAAAGAGAATCCGTGCAAGTCCCAATATATTTCGTCGATCACGTACTCAAAGACGCGGAAAATAGGTACACTCCAGTTGAGAAGTTTGGATTGGCCCTCGTCATGGCGAGAAAGTTAAGGCCTTACTTTTTGGCACACAGGATAATCGTCTCACACCGATCAACCTTTCAAGCAAGTTACGCAGAAGATGGAAGCCGGGCGAATGCTAAAATGGGCGGTTGAGCTCAACATGTTTGATATATCGTTTCAACCAAGGAAAGCCATTAAGGGGCAAGCCTTGGCGATTTTATAGTTGAGCTTACTCGGCCAACTATAGAGCCAATATCCGATCCGACTAAAGGAAGGAAGCATTGACGCTCATGGTCGATGGATCGTCCACGATCAATGGATGTGGGGCGGGAATCATTTGTTAATCTCCCGAAGGGGACAAGTTTGAATATGCATTAAGATTCCAATTCAAAGCGTCCAATAACGAAGCCGAATATGAAGCACTCTTAGTTGGAATCAAAATGTGCAAGGCGGTGAGCTGTAGAGATTGAGGCCAAATCGGACTCTCTTAGTTGTCAATCGAGTCAATGGAGATTTTGAATGCAAAGAAGCATCAATGAGCAAATACATGCGGATCGATCAAGGATGAGATTGAGCCATTAAAACGATTTGTTCTCGACCAAGTGCCAAGGTCGAAAATCATCAAGCGTATGCTCTCTCTAAATTTGCAGCTCGTTTGAAGGAGATAGTGCAAGAACGAGTTTTGGGGAAGTCAAACCCAAAAAAGCATTGACCAAGAGCAGATTATGTTTCTTAGCCGAGGAAGCGATGGGATGGAGCCGATCATAGAATACAAGAAGACGGGCGACGTGCCTTCGACCCTGTAGAGGCTAAGTATGTGAAGGCTAGAGACAAGTGGTTTGAACTATGGGATGAGACCCTTTACAAGAAATCATTCAACCGTCCCTCTCCTCAAGTGCATCACCGAGAGAAGATGGCCTAGAGGTTTTGAAAGAACTCCATGAGGGAGCTTGTGCATCGCACATTGGGGGAAGAGCATTAGGAGAAAAGGCTTTAAGGACGGGGTACTACTGGCCGACCTTAAAGGAGGATGCCCTCGTCTATATAAAGAAGTGTGATAGTTGTCAGAAACATGAAAACCTGCATCGGAAGCCGTCCAACTACCTAACTCCTATCTTGTTTCCTCTGCCTTTTGCCAAATGGGGCATGGATATTCTAGGACCTTTCCCCATGGCCGCGGGGCAAAAGAAATTTGTGATAGTTGCAGTGGACTATTTCACTAAATGGATAGAAGCTGAAGCCTTGCGAGGAATAACCACAAACGACGTCAAGGGCTTCATTTGGAAGAGTATTATAACTCGTTTTGGCATGCCATAATCCATCGTCTTTGATAATGGCCCTCAGTCTGAAACACCTAAACTGAAAGATTGGTTGGCAGAACGAGAAATCAAGGCTCACTTTGCTGCTGTTGCCCACCCACAGGCCAATGGGCAAGTGGAGTCCTTCAACAAGATTCTATCTCATGGAATCAAAAGGAAGTTGGATAATGCCAAAGGACAATGGGTTGAAGAACTGCAGCTAGTGTTATGGTCCATCAGAACAACTGCCAAAAATTCTACAGGGGAGACACCCTTCATGTTAGTTTATGGCACTGAAGCCGTCTTGCCCATTGAGATTGAAGAACCCACCCTGCGAGTCATGTTGTACACAGAAGATGCCAACTGGGCTGCATTGCGCACAGCTTTGGATCAAGTCCCAGAAATCCGGGGCAATGCCTTGCTAAGAATGCAATTGTACAAGTTGCGAATGGCTCGGGAATTTAACAAGAGAGTCGCTAGACGACCACTCAAGGTGGGTGATCTTGTTCTTAGGAAGATGGAGGCTGTTGGACGAGCCAAGGAGATGGGGAAGCTAACACCAAATTGGGAAGGACCTTATCTGATATTAGAAGAACTGCGCAGTGGCACCTTTCGTCTCCAAGATCTGGATGGACGGATTATACAGCGCACTTGGAACTCAGATAATCTGAAAAAGTATCACGTCTAACTCAATCATCGTCAGGAATCTAGCTGCAAGTTGTAGTAAGTCCAAAGTGCCACGGCACAGACTAGAAAAAAGAATTGTATACATGTATCTTGGCACTTAGTCAAGCAAAATTCATATAATATAATTCCTACTATCTTATTCTGTTTTTCTCATGTTTATTTTCACCAAGTTAGTTCACTTTGGGGCATTCAATCAGTTACTAGTCTAAAAGTGACAATAACTTGGAACAAAAATACTCATTTCTATGCCGAACATCACTCCCTCGAAGAGACCGGCCAAAAGTATAACGACCTAAAGGTCGATAACATACATTGGCAATCAATTTGACAAAATCTCTAGTAAGAGAAACGTCAAAGTCTCCCAAGAGAAAGCCGACGGAAATAAGCCCTTGGTAAAGGATACTTATTTTCAAATATACGGGCTGCTAAGTAGTAAAGACCCTAGTAAGGGATCGCTACTTTCGGACGAGTGTTGCTCTCTCAAGGAAGGCGGCTAGAAAATTGTTTGACCGTCTCTAAAGCCCGTCCTTGGCAATTTCAGCAGGGCTTGGCCTCAGTTGGCCGCTCTCCTTCTTAGACTATGGCTCGTCCATCATATATGGTCGAGCTTAGCCCAAGAAGGGGGGGATGAGACAGGCCTATAGGACGAGCTAAAGAGAAAAGGTCGTCTACAAAACCAGGACAAATCAGAAATGCCTTTGAGATATTTTGCTACTACAGGACGAGTGTTACCAACTCGAGAAAAACGGCTAAAGTATGGCCCGTCCAGGGGGTCATTATATATTGTCCACTTTCTTATTAGGGGCAAGACTCGTCTAAAAGGAGAAGACGATCTAGAGTTCCAGGACGATCCTCTATAAGCACTTGCACTTTTTGGGAAGATTTGTAATCGTCCAAGAACAAAGAAGGCAATCTCTTGCAATATTAAATCGTCCAAGGGCAAGGATCAGAAGTGGCAAGCGTAATTCATTCAAAATTCGTAGACCGTCCAAAAGTTCAGGACGAGTCTCTTCCTTGCATGCATTTTGGAAAGATTGACGGTCGTCTAAAGGCAAGCACGTCTTCTCGTTAAACATTTGTGCTGATCGTCCAACATTCAGGACGAAGCTCATTCTATACTTAGTCAAATTGGAATTCAGAAAAATAAAAAACAAGCAATTGGCAAAAAAAATCTTTCATATATATCATTGGCAAAAGATTTACAGCTTAAGACTGAAGAGTTAAGACTACGATGGCAGACAAGAATATAAACTTAGAAAAATAAACCTAAAGCTAGGTATCATCTTCAGCACGAGTTTCTTGGTCGTCTTCTGGGTTCTCCTCTTTAGCTGCAGCTTCGTCGTCGGAGTCAAGAAACTCTGGAGGTTCCTCGGCACAAACCATAGCCTGATGAACGCTCTGTTGATACTCCAGACGACGAACGAAGGTGGGGACCTCAGTTTCCTCAGCCAACATCTCAAAGGCTTTGATGGCCCAACCCTTAGACGTTTCAACGACTTGCGCCAACCCTTCCTTGGCATCGTCAAAGGCCTTGGCCACCTCCTTTCCGGACGGGCAATCTTCGCCCTTAATAGAATATTCTCCCTCCTCGCCTGAAACGGCAGAGAAGAGCAGCGTCTCTTTCACCCTTCAGATCAGTTGAAACAACATCTATGACCATCTTCAGACGGTCCTGCTCCTTGAAAAGATCATTAATGGTAACAAGATAATTCTTCATTTCAGACTCCAGTTCGGCTGATCTCTTCTCCCAAGCCTCCTGAGATTGACGATGAAGGGTGTTAACCATCTCAATGTCATGGATAGGGATGGCAATGGATCCTGGACCCGGCCCGGATCCGTGGACCCGGATCCGTTTTTCCGGGTCTGGATCCTAATTTTTTGGACCCGTTGGATCTGGGTCGGATCCGGGTCCGCTGGTCAGATCACGGATCCGGGTCCGGATCTGTCCAGTAGACCCGGATCCGGATCCGCATATCCGTTTTTTTTTTTGAAAAACGAAGTTGGGCTGTGCCTCCTCTCCACTTCTATTGTTCTAAAAGCCTCCTGACCTTCATTTCTTTCTTTTTTCACGTCACTCCCCTTCAATCCCTAAACCCTAACACTCCATCTCCCTCAGCTGACTTTCACTCTTCTTCTCTCTCGCCAGCCTCCTTGTGTGTTGGTGGTCAAGCATCTTCAAGCATCTCTTCAAGCATCTCAGGCAGCGATGACGTGTTCGAAGTTACTCGGGCGGCGACGACGTGTGGTGGTCCCCCGTTTTTTTGTTCGAAGTAACTCGGGTTTTCGTTCGAAGTTGGTGGTCCTCTCTTCAAGCATCTCCGCGGCGACGATGTGTTTCTGCGTTGTCGGGCTTCGTGTGTGTATTTCTTCTTCCCCTCCATCGTGTCTCTCTTCGTGCCTCCTTTGTTTGGCAAGTCGCAACCTGCAGTACACGACCTCCACTGCCAACAGTTCTCTCCCCCCCTTCTCTCTCTTCGCTCGGGCGACTACCAGCGGCACCACCATCCACTATCAGCGGCACCACTAGCCGTGAGATCTGATTCTACTACGAATTTGGGAATTTTCAAAGTTGTTTCTTTAATTTTAATTAGTGTAAGTTTTTAGATCTAATTCATTTTTAGAGTTTCAAATTGTTGTAAGCTTGTTGAATTAGCTGCAAATTTGAAGTAAAATTATTGATTGTTGATTTTTTTTTGAATTGGGATTATTTTTTATATGAAAAGTAGGTAAAATAATACAAATTATACCAGATCCGTTTCAGACCCGTTTTGGACCCGGATCCGTAGGATCCGTCGGATATGGATCCGGGTCTAACATTCTCGGACCCTTTGGATCCGGTCGGATCCTGATCCGGGCCAGATGAAAATGGATATGGATCCGGGTCCACATGGACCCGGTCCAGATCCGACCCTTTGCCATCCCTAGTCATGGATGGCCTTGTCGCCTGCCGTTGTAGCCAGGTGGACGAGATGCTTATTCTCTTTTCTCAGCTCCCTTGCCCACTTTTCAGTAAGCATGCTGCGAGCAAAAAGCCGGCACAAGAAAAACATATCAAGTCATTAGACGAGTTACAAAAAACACAAAGACTTTGAACAAGTATAAAAACAAAACCGTAGAAATTATACCTCGGCGGCAAAGTTGGGACATGTAGCCCACATGCCCGACAGACGCTCCCCTTAACCCTTTGATGGTAGCACTTGAAGAGCTCCTGCTTAAGCCGATCCTTTTCTCCCTTGGACATTTTGGCAAAAGCAGGAGAAGACTCCTCCTCGTCCGAGTCTAATGTGGGAGGAGCTGAGGGTAGAGCGGGCCTTTGCCCTTATCCGAAAGAGGGGGAGAGTCGAGTTATCTGAGATGGGAAAGACGATGGCTTATCTATTGGACGGACTCATAGACTGTCCGCCCACCCGCACCGGCCCTAACTCTATTTGAGTAAAACGACTCACCGGACGAGATGGATGCCGTCCGTATGCCAAGGGGCATCACGGGAGACCCGCCTTCGCACCGAGCCATTGGCCCTGGATAGTTTTCGACACTGCTCTCCGCCCCGGCACCACCAAAGCCAAGGCTGACTCTGGTCTAACTTCGGCCGAGTCTGGTCTGACTTTGGCCGAGTCAGAAGTCAAAACGTCCAACTGACCAGCAAGGTCAGAATTTTCTCGCACTCCCCCACTCGGAGCGGCAGCAGAAGGCCCCTCCCTAAGAGCTTTATCTTTAGGGGGAAGCATGGTCTTTACTTCCACTCCCCCACTCGGAGTAGCTTTCTCTGTCTTCTTTTTACAAAGCCCTTAGGCTTTTTGGCTTCGAGGCCGGGTCCGTGGCCGTTGTAGGCCTCTTCTTGGGACGAAGATGACTTCCCGTGAGGGAGTTTGTTTGTAGGAGCATTTTTCAGCAAGAAACAATCAAGTTAAAATGACGGACGTCCACAAATCAAAGCCTAAATCAAATTGCAAAGCTTCAGACGAAGGTCACCCAAAGAAGGAAGACGTCTTAAAATGAACACCTCCTCTCCTAAGGGAACCTCGTCCGAACGAAGTTGATGCAAAGAAGGAAGCCGTCCCAAAATTGGACGGACTAACATGACCCCATCCAAAGATAGGAAACCAACTTTTCCTCCAGCTTCAGAACTCTAAACCTCTCAGACGAGTAAGGCCCCAAGAAGGTGGCCGTCCTAGCATGGACGCTTTCCTTCCTCGGGCTATTCTCGTCCAAGGAAAGGTACCATAACTTGGACGAGTCCAAATGGTACTCGTCCAAAGGCTACAAAATCTCTCAGACGAGTATGACCCCAAGAAGGTGGCCGTCCTAGCATGGACGCTTTCCTTCTTCGGGCTATCCTCGTCCAGAGAAAGTTACGATTACTTGGACGAGTCCGAATGGTACTCGTCCAAAGACTTTAAAATTCTCAGACGAGAATATCCAAAAGGTAAACGTCCATGCTTGGACGTTTTCCTTCTTTGGGTGATTTTCGTCCAAAGATTGGATGCCAATTCCGGACGAGCCGGAATGATCCTCGTCTTTAAAAATAAAAAATAAAAAAATAAATAAAAAATTCTTAATTTACCAGTGTCTCAGCCCTCTTTTCGGCACTGCTTTTGGCGTATTCCTTCCATAGATTGTCTGTGAATTTAGACATGCTTATGTCTCCCGACCAAGAAGCCTTGAGACGTGTTCTGGCTGACTCTGTGGCAAAAAGACACAAAATTGGTTAGTCTAATGAATTATGGAAGAAGAGTTTCACTTGGGAATTGAATGGATACCTTTATCATCGGCTAACGCAGTTGGCCAGGCAACCAAGAAGTCGTCATTATAAAACATTTCCTTAAAGGGTATCCAGTTAGCTGGCCCTTTAAAGGATTTCTGGCTGGGGCTGGAGTACTTTATTCTAAAGTACTCCACTACCTCCTCGTCATACTTGTCCTCCAGCTCCAGCCAGGACTGCTTTCGTCCAGTATTTGTGACGGCTCGGTTATAGAAACGGTAGCTCTCCGTGGCCGAGTCGTTGGCCGCCCTTAGATATATAAAGTCGGCCTTCCAGTCATGCATCTTTGACGGTTTGCCCCAGGCTGTTAGAAAGCCAGGACGGTTGCAGATGCTGAGCCATGTTCCGTCCACGGCACCAGGAATTTTGGTCGCATAATGAATGTGGGTAAAGGCTTGAATAGAGAGGGCTAGGCCGCGCAACTCGCAGACGGCTATGAACGTTAAGACGTTGTGCCAGGCGTTGGGAGCCAGTTGGTTGTGGCCAATGTTGTAATAACGAAGCACTTGCTCTATAAACTCATGGAGGGGGAACCTTAACCCCGCGTCCAGAGCCAGCTTGTAGACAACAAAATGATTTTTAGGAATGCTCAAAATAGTGGCCTCCCTATTAGGGATGACGAAGGAAAGGCCCGACATGGGCATATAGTTGGATAGATAGGTAGGGTCCGGCCCTATTTTCTCTAACCATTTGCGATTGGCTAAAATAAATGCGGGGTCAGAGAGGGGACCTAATCGTTTTCTAATCTCAGACGAAGTAGTAGAGGCTTCGTCTGACTCATCGGCAGCAACAGAATCCTTGCTGTTATCGTCTTCACCAGTTTCCTCCATCTCAGTAACCCGGCCATAAGGACTGGCTTCAGGGTTTATTTGGGTCTCCTCAAAGCTGCGGCTAGGGGAAAGGGGGTCACCTAAAGGCCCAGCACTTTAGACCTCCCTCGTCTCATCTGGAACTCGTCCAGTAGATTCCTCCATATCCGAACTATTTGACGGAATTATTACCTTTCGTCTTAGACGGGCCGTTTTGTTGACGCGCGCGGATTACCCTGCACGAGGTAAAGACGGGTCGTCGACTTTCTCGGCCAAAACCATAAAAAAATATATACTTTGCCAAAAGAGGCCCAACTCTAGAATGCACCGAAGAAGAAGTATCGGTTCTAGGGTTAAGACAAGCTCTTGGACGGCCAAGATTATTTGACGAAGATGATTCCATTTTATTGATTTTCTCAGAAAGAATAAAGAATAAAGAAGAGTAAACAGAACAAAGAAAAGATACCTGCTAGAGCATCTGGACGAGTTGGTGAAGAAAGCTGAGGACGGGCAATCACTCTCTCTCTAGAAAAATTGGCAGAGCTTCTTTCTCTAGAAAAATTCGCTCAAAGTGTGAAATGATTTAATGCTCTCACCCCAATGTAATTTATAGGCGGGGTAAGAAACCTGGGGAGCAGGTCAAGGATGACCGAAAGGAGGCTAAAACGGTCGATTATGACCAGTAAAACCAAGGAAAAGGCGCGTCACATCCTTCATTTCAAATAAAGCTGCCTTGGGTAAAAGGGCCTTAACCGTCAGATGGGCCTATTGAAGCTACCCTGGGTAAAAGGGCCTTAACCGTCAGATGGGCCAACAGTGAAAACCCTTTTAGGGGCAAATGTTGTAGCCTAAAATCTACGGTCCCTTTGAGGACACTTGGGCTCCTCTAAGCCGTACACGTGTCCTCCCCCTAATTAATATTGAAAGAAGACTTAATCTCTGGGCTATAATCAGTTGGGTTAAAAGGCTTTTTCTTCTGGCCCAACAGTTAGAACCCAGCACTGTAAGGTGGCTGCAGGAGAGAGGTTAATAAATCTTCACAAACCATGACCTCCCACGTGTCATGTTCTGATTCCCCAACCAATCAGGAGCCACCATTCTAGGTCAAATTTTAAGGATAGCTGTCATCTTGCTATCACTATAAATACCCCTGAAATCAGGAGATAGATCATTCAATGCAAACAGTGCAAAGTTACTCTGTAAAACTACTCTCTCACTTTCTCTCTCTATCTCTACTTTCTCTTACAACTCCTGATATCTGACTTAAGCATCGGAGGGGGAACCACCACCCAAACCTCCAGGATGGGTCCCTTTTTTGCAGGTTCGGGAGTGAAGCTTAGGCTTGGACTAGGTTGATTCGGACATTTGTTGCACAAGTCTCCAAGGAAGAACATCTAAGGGATACTAGTTTACTTGTTAGACAAGAAAGCTCCATCTACAGCTTACTTGTTGGACAAGGAGACGAAACAGGAGTGTTTTTGAATTATTATTATTTTTCAAAAGTTACCTCTTAAGCAAGTTATTTTATTTATGCCTTTATATGGCTAAATTTATAAGTAGTACTATCCTTTTTAATGGAGGATTATTTCAGAAGGATTTTTATTAGATATATGATCTTTTATGATCACAATTATAAAGAGGCAACGGCTTGTTATTTATTATCATGAACGGTAGCTATTATTATTTACCAAGGCAACGGCTTGTTATTTATTAGCAAGAACGGTAGCCATTATATTATTTACCCATGTACTTTTTGTATAAGTCATGTGGACAAGTAGTAGTAACTCGTGTAATAGACTTAGTAAAGAATACTAAAACTTGGGGGTGTGCACACTTTAGGAAAGGTACCTAGGCAATGAAAAAAGATTTTTATTAAAGTTATATACTTTATATTATATAAGTATTAGAAGTATCCAAAGAAGGTTTATGAAAGTTAAAGGTTTTGAATGTTTTATTAAATAAAGTGTTTAATAAAATAAAGTGTTTAATTTTCTGCATATACATGTACTCAGTATTTTTACAGGCACGCGTTTTGTTTGTTTTGTTTTATGGCTTTGTCCCTGTGATGACCCTATTTTGGCGACGCGGAATTTACGAGGTTGATATGATGCATACTTCATATGGGGAGCTAGTGAGAAATCATAATTAGTCAAGGAGTTGTTATTTTATTTTCTTTATTTCCATTGTTATAGTTGTACAATAAAGTTTATATCAATAAAGAGAAGTTATTTCAGTTATTCCGCTGCATTAGTTTAAAGTTCAGTTAGTAGTTAGTATTAAAGCCTTTAACGTTATCACATGGCGGTAATACTCTCAAGTTTCTCAATGAGTTTTATATTAAAATATGTTCTTCAAAAAGAGAGAAATTTGGGGGTGTTACAATTATAATGGACTCAATTTTGACTCACCTTAATCTATTTTATCTCTACACTCTTACTCCGTTACTTTTTATTGTTATGTCAACTCCATTTTCAATTTTAATTGCTAAATTTAGTGTTTTCTAACTATTTACAGTGTTTGAATTATTAGATGAACAATGAGCCAATGGAGGAGATCAAACATAGATGTCTCACTATATACGCTATTGGTGGCCGGATCTAGCTAGTAATATATTGCAATATGGTGTTTGTAGGCAGTATCTAGAAGGAATTTAGGAATGTATATGCTAGAAATATTTTGTGGTACTGTAAACAATTATTGGTTTGATTTAATACATTTAGTTTATATTAATAAGAATTTAGTCATGATTGTAGTACTCTTATAAATTCATTAGTTTAATTTGAGAAATTTCAATACAAAAATGACAACTATTTTGAGCTTCTGGAGCGACTTCTAATCTTTTGTCACAAATATATATATTATTTTACGCGGTACAATAGCTTGGAGTAATAGGCGTTGCTATATTTTGGAGTAATAGGCGTTGCAATAGCTTTTGCTAATGGGCGTTGCAATAGCCTAACTGTTGCATAATTATCTACATGAAACCAATGACTCACACAGCCGTTGCATAAAAGATTGGTCTAGAGCAACGGTTCACCAAGTCGTTGCAATAGGTCCCAAAAGTCGTTGCAGTAGGCCTATTGCAACGCCAGCAAATGCGACGGTTCAAAACCATTGCAATAGGTCTACTGCAACGACTTTTGGGCCTATTGCAACGGTTTTCATGTGTTGCCTTTGCCCTTTAATGTACTAGTGAGCAAAGGGTATTTTAGTATTTTCACTCGTTTTTAAATTATTTTGACGGGAATATAGCGCCAAACTTGATTTGTCAAACTTTTGGGATTTCATCCTAGTCTTAATTTTATTAAATAAGTTTTCAAAGAAAAAAAAAAGTTGAAAACGAATTTTGGAGATTTTTTTTTTGAGCCATTTTTTCGGTGGCCACCTATAGTAAATGGGGGTTTTGTTTTCCTAAAACTTCCAAATTTATGATGGAGGTTACAAATCTTGGTTTAATCTCCTAATTTATGGTGAAGGTTACAAACTATTTAATTTTGGAAATTAAGTACTACCTATTATACTCCTATAAATACCCCATACCTTAAGCCATCTTTTCCACACAAAAACTTTGAAGAATCCATACTCTCTTATTTCAAGGTTCTTCCTTCTCTTCTTCATCTATTCTAGTTTCATATTTCTTATTCAAGCTCCAATTTTCTTTGGTTTAAGAAAAATATTTTCATATTTCTTACTCAAAAACATTATGCTCATGATAGGCATGTATAAATTCATGATTAAGTTCATGTGGTAAGTTACTTATTGGTTGGCTAGGAGAAAGCTCAAGCATAAAAATAAGTGAAGTTACTAGTGTACTCTTTGTGTAAGATCGAGGTACGTTATGTAGCTAGATCTTTTGAAATGTGGTTTTATGTGATAAAGTTGTTTATTGACTTAATGGTTGAATGGATTTGGAAATTTAGTTTAAAATAATTACAATATTTTATTATTCACTCTTGGAGGTGAAAAGAAGGAATGATTTTATCAATCATGCATTTTTATATAAAAGTTTTGTTATCCTTTTTGGAAAATTGCATTATTTTTACAAGGAAAGGTTGATTGGTTTTTATGAACTTTGAATGTTCAAAAAGTTATTTATGAGAAAAGGAGGTTTATTCATGACTTACAAGTCATATTATTATTATTACCGCTTGACTAACATAAAAAAGGGTTTATGCTTCAAAGTACACTTGTTGGCAATTATTGTTACCCCTTGATATAGATCCGTGATGGGATGACTAGCTTGGGGGGTGTGCACACTTAGGAAAAGGAAGGGGAGATAAGAAGAGGAATTATTTTCAATGTTATTGTTAATCTAAGTTATTTGGAAATAGTTTGTTCTCAAAGGTTATTTTTGATTTATTATTAAAGTGTAGGAAAGAGTTTATTCTTAAAAAGTTATTCTTGAATTATTAGTGATGGAGTTTCGAAATATAAATTATTACGAACTAGCAAATGTGTTACTTATCTAGTACATTTCGTACTCAGTTTTATTCTGACGCTTATTTCCTAGATTAGGAAGGTGAATTTTGGATGTGCATGGGTGTTTGATTTGTTTTGAGTTTGAGACAATAATTACTTTGAATAATAAATAGTTGTTATTATTCTGGATAAAGTCTTCCGCTGTAAGTTATTTAGTTAGTTAGTAGTTGGTTGCTGAAAGTGTGTTAGTTACGTGGCGGTAATACTTCTAAATTACTCAAATATTATTTACTAAATTATTTATTTAAATGAGAGTAATTTGGGGGTGTTACAAAGTGGTATCAGAGCCTGGTTTTGAAAAGATAAAAGTTGAACATTAAAATTGATGGGTAGACATAAGTTGGGCAGATAGAGTTTCGCATTTGCATTATAAATTGTTGTTGTTAAGTTTAATTGTTTTCTTTTTGACAATTTGTATAGATGCATCTTGTTAGCGCCACAAAAAGGTATTTTTTATATTTGGAAAGATGAAGGGTGTAGATGTGTTGGGGTGACAAGCTTTGTCTAGGAATAGGAAGGCTCTCCCCGACGCTGTGGGTAACTTCATTACCTGGGAGCTATAATCACCTTGGTTATTCTATATCTTGAAATCAAGTACACTTTAAATTTTTTTGAAATAAATATTTTAAGCCGTAGTGGTGCATTTAGTACAAATCTTGGACCATATTTGTTTTTATTTTATTTAGTTAACATATATTAGTATTACTCTTATGATGTTGTTCTTGTAATATCTCAATTCTTCGTGCTTTTATATGATTATTGTTGGAAGTAGAGGAAAAGTATTATGTTATTCCCTATGTATGGATAAGCAAGGAAGTCATATTGCATTGACTAGCAAATAGTAGTGTACTTTTTTTTTACTCCTTGAGAATACCCGGGCCAATCTGATTATTTGGCCATTGACGAGCTGGAGAATGTTATTGAGGCGGGCTACCCAGAGTTTGAAGTATCCAGTAACTGTAGACATATATAGTTTATTTCGGCCATAAAACGGCCTAGTTGTCTTAAGAATATCTTGATACACTCAAATGTTCTAGTAGTTGTTATGTATAAGGCCTAATATTTGGCCATCATTTATGAAGTATGTGATTGCTATATTTCGAACTAGTTATACTTACATGTTTATTGAATTATTTGGTAGTTACACAACTATTCTTTGAGTGTTAGTTGAGATTTGTCCTCAAACACTCTTACTTCTAGTAGAATGACAGAAAGAAGGAGAAGGAGTATAAGTATGAGTTCTATGGTTAGAAGGCTAGCAAAGATAATTGAAAACATCACTCAAGTGATAGCTAATCAAGAAACCAAGCAGAATGAAACCGATAGCTTTGGTGAGGTCTTTAAGAGGGTAGCATCGGTCAAACCTCCGACTTACCATGGGAAAAAAGGACCCAAGCTAGCTTAGAAAACTGGATCCGAGAATTTGATAAGCTTTTTGATGCCATAGTGTGCCCTGAAAACCTTAGAGTTAATAATGATGTTTATTATTTGAGAGATGAGGCAGACCTATGGTGGAAACAAAGGAAAGATGATCTTTTAGAGGATCCGGACTTTGGGTGGAACGAGTTTAAAGATGCCTTGAGGACTAAGTTTTACCCTCCGTACTTAAGGAAGCAAAAGGCTATGGAGTTCACCAATCGGAGGATGGGGACTATGTCTGTTAATGAGTATTATAGCAAATTTTTGGAGTTAATGAGGTTCGCACTCCGAGATAGTACCATCTCGAGACTCGAAGGCCCAAAGGTTTGAAGAAGGGTTAACCTTAACCATACAAAGTAAGCTGGGAGGTGTAACTTTTGAGACTCTTGATGAAATTTATGGTAGAGTTGCTCAGATATATGGGATTAAAGGAAGAGAGCTTGAAGGGACCTCCTCTGGGGAAAAGAGGAAGTATAACAGCAATGGAAATCAACAAAGTGGAGATAAGAAGCCTAAGCCCAATGGTGGACTTAACCAAACTGAGAAAGGCAACAGGTACCCTAGTAGGAAGCCTAATAGGAACCAAGGGAATGGGAAGAAAGCTGATAGAACCTTTTTCTGCAAAAGGTGTGATAAGAACCACCCTGGGAAGGATTGTGAGGGCAACTTGGTGACTTACCGTTATTGTCATAAATTGCAGTCCAATGTCTATTTCATTAGAAATTGCATTGACATCAGGAGAGATTTTTAGCTGTATTAAGTTGCATGATTAAGTACCTTTAGTGATAGCTGGGGTAAACTTTCCGTCCGACTTAGTTGAGTTTGACTTGACGGAGCTCGATGTAGTTTTGGGGATGGATTGGTTGGGAAAATTCAAGGCTCAGATTGATTGTAAGGCATAGAAGGTGTCCTTAGTCGGCCTTAATAAAGAAAGGGTGACTTATAGGAAGCTTGGGAAGGAGAAGGGAATGAGGATAGTGTCTGCAATGAGAATTCAATCTTATGTGAAGAAGGGGTGTCCTTTATTCTTATGTGGAGTTCAAAGGATTGAAAAGGAAGATGAGAATAGGGAGGTTGCAGTTGTATCTGAGTTTCCTGACGTGTTTCCTGAAGAGATACCGGGTATGCCACCTGTTAGGGATCTTGAGTTCACTATTGACTTGATGCCAGGAACCGGACATATTTCAAAGGCTCCGTATAGAATGGCTCCAGCTGAGATGAAAGAGTTAAAAGTTCAGTTGGAGGAGTTGTTAGAAAATGGGTATATAAGACCTATTTCATCTCCTTGGGGTGCACCTGTATTGTTCGTGAAAAAGAAAGATGGTAGTTTGAGGTTGTGCATTGATTATCGGGAGTTGAATAATGTAACGATCAAGAATAAGTATCCGCTTCCGAGAATAGATGATTTATTTGATCAGTTAAAAGAAGGGGGGATTTTCTCGAAGACAGATTTGAGGCCAGGTTATCACCAATTGAGGATTGCTGAGGGTGATATTCCTAAGACTGCGTTTAGGACGCGTTTTGGTCACTATGAGTTCACAGTGATGCCGTTTGGTCTGACCAGCGCACCTGATTTGATGCATAGGATTTTCAGGGTATATTTGGACAAATATGTGGTTGTGTTTATAGATGATATTTTGATATATTTGAAGGATAGGAGCACTCATGAGTTGCATTTGAGTGAAGTTTTGTCCACCCTGAGAGAGCATCAGTTATACGCCAAGCTCTCTAAGTGTGAGTTTTGGTTGGATGAGGTTGCCTTTTTAGGACATGTTATCTCAAAGGAAGGCGTTTCGGTGGATCCTGCTAAGATTCAAGCAGTGCGTGAGTGGCCAGCACCGAAGATGGTGTCTGATATAAGGAGTTTTCTTGGGTTAGCCGGTTACTATGGAAGATTTGTGAAGGATTTCTCGAAGATCTCAAGACCGATGACTAGCCTGATGAAGAAGGAATGTAAGTTTGTCCGGACTCTAGAGTGTGAGGAAGCTTTTTCGGCGTTGAAGGAAAGGTTGACTACAACACCTGTTTTAGCTCTACCTGATGAGAGTCAGCAGTATGTGGTTTATAGTGATACTTTAAATTTTGGGTTAGGGTGTGTATTGATGCAAAACAAGAAGGTCATCGCTTATGCTTCTAGGCAGTTAAAACCACACGAGGTGAATTATCCAACCCATGATCTTGAGTTAGCTGCAATAGTGTTTGCTTTGAAGATATGGCGACACTACTTGTATGGGGCAACGTGTAAGTTGTACACGGATCATAAGAGCTTGAAGTATTTTTTCACTCAGAAGGAGTTGAGCATGAGGAATAGGAGGTGGTTGGATTTGATCAAGGATTATGATTTGGAGATCCAGTATCATGAGGGGAAAGCTAATGTTGTTGTTGATGCATTGAGTCGAAAGTCAAGTCATTTAGTTAATGCAATGGTGCTGCCGAGTCAGTTATGTGTAGAGTTTCAGAAACTACCTTTGGAGAGTACTGGAAGAGGGAGGTGTTGAAGAATTATTGGGTTCTTTGTCGGTTCAACCCTCGATCTATATTGAGATTAGGGAGGGTCAATAAAAGGATGAAAAGTTAGAAAAGATTCGAGAAATGATCCATGAGGGTCAGGTGTCGGATTTCCAGAAAGCTGATGATGGAAGTATCCGGATCAAGGGGAGGTGGTGTATACCATGTAATAGAGAAGAGTTGAAGCGGAAATTAATGGAAGAAGCTCATAGCTCACCTTATTTTGTACACCCAGGTGGTGATAAGTTGTATAAGAAATGAAGCAGACGTTTTGGTGGCCAAACATGAAACGAGAGGTAGCAGAGTTCGTGGCTAAGTGTCTCACATGCCAAAAGGTCAAGTTTGAGCACAAGAGGCCGCGAGGGAAGGTTCAGCCTTTGGATATTCCGAGTTGGAAATGGGATTCTATATCAATGGATGTCGTGTCTGCCTTACCCATGGCTAAGGCTGGAAATGATACGACTTGGGTGGTGGTAGATCATTCAACTAAATCCGCAACTTTCATACCTATGAAGAGTACTTGGTCGATGGATCAATTGGCTAAAGCATATGTGAAGTGTGTGGTGAAATATCATGGTGTGCCTAAGGACATTGTTTCGGATCGTGTTCTTGTCCAACTTTTGGCAGAGTTTGTAGAAGGCTTTGGGCACTAATTTGTTAATGAGTACAGCTTTTCATCCGGCTACAGAACAGAACGAACGATTCGGACTTTAGAGGATATGTTGCGATCTTGTGTCATAGAGTATCAAGGTTCGTGGGAAGATTTCTTGGATTTGATAGAATTTTCCTACAATAACACTCATCATGCAAGTATTGGTATGGCTCCGTTTGAGGCTTTGTATGGTCGAAAGTGTAAAAGTCCAATCTGCTGGAATGATATTAGTGACACAGTGGTGCTTGGACCTGAATTCCTTGAAGAGACGGAGAAGCAAGTGAAAGTGATTCAGGAAAAGATCAGGGTAGCTCAAGATCCGCAGAAGAGTTATGATGATTTGAAGCGGAGGGATGAAGAGTTTCAGGTTGGTGACAGGGTATTATTGAAAATATCTCCAATGAAAGGGGTGATGCTTTTTGGAAAGAAGGGAAAGTTGAGCCCAATGTATATCGAGCCATATGAGGTTTTGAAGAATATCGGATAAGTGGCATATAAGTTGGATTTACCAAATGACTTAAGCCGAGTTCACGATATTTTCCATATATCTCAGTTAAGGAAGTATTTTCCGGATGTGTCCCATGTGCTGCAACCTGAGACCATTGAGTTAGATGATAGTTTGGCTGACGAGGAAAGACCTGTAAGAATCCTTGATAGTAAAGTTAGAAGTACTCGGACTAAGGACGTTAGATTAGTCAAAGTATTGTGGTTAAACCATCAGACTGACGACGCAACATGGGAAGCTGAAACGGATATGCGCAAAAAATATCCGGCGTTGTTTTCCGATGTTAGTTGTCGAGTTACGGGGTCGTAACTCCTTTTAAGGGATGTAGAATGCGATAGAGTTTCGCGCTTTTACTATAGTTATTGCACTTTAGCATATTTTTGAGTACTATATGCATTTTAGACATGAGCATTTGAGTCAGAAATTGCAATTTTGGATTTTACTCCATTTTTGAAAAGTGATTATGACTTTTTGTCTTAGGTTTCGAGGTCGAAACTTCTTTTAAGGGGGTAGATTGTAATGCCCCATATTTTTGGGTATTTATTTAAATAATTAAATATTTATTTTCTAAAATAAAAATTTTAAGCAAAGGGTATTTTAGTATTTTCACTCGTTTTTAAAATATTTTGGCGGGAATATAGCGCCAAACTTGATTTGTTAAACTTTGGGATTTCATCCTAGTCAAAATGTTATTAAATAAGTTTTTTTTAAAAAAAATTTGAAAATGAATTTTGGAGAAGAAAAAAAAAATTTGAGCCATTTTTTCGGCGGCCACCTATAGTAAATGGGGGGGGGGGTTTGTTTTCCTAAAACTTCCAAATTTATGATGGAGGTTACAAATCTTGGTTTAATCTCCTAATTTATGGTGAAGGTTACAAACTATTTAATTTTGAAAATTAAGTACTATCTATTCTACTCCTATAAATACACCATACCTTAAGCCATCTTTTCCACACAAAAACTTCGAATAATCCATACTCTGTTACTTCAAGGTTCTTCCTTCTCTTCTTCATCTAATCTAGTTTGATATTTCTTATTCAAGCTCCAATTTTCTTTGGTTTAAGAAAAATATTTTAATATTTCTTACTCAAAAATATTATGCTCATGATAGGTTATTCATGTTTAAATTCCAGACTAAGTTCATGTGATAAGTTACTTATTGGTTGGCTAGGAGAAAGCTCATGCATAAGAATAAGTGAAGTTACTAGTATACTTTTTGTACAAGATCAAGGTACGTTATGTAGCTAGATCTTTTGAAACCATCTTTTGAAATGTGGTTTCATGTGATAAAGTTGTTTATTGACTTAATGGTTGAATGGATATGGAAATTTAGTTTAAAATGGTTACATTATTTTATTATTCATTCTTGGAGGTGAAAAGAAGGAATAATTTTATCAATCATGCATTTTTATATAAAAGTTTTATTATCCTTTTTGGAAAATTAAATTATTTTTACAAGGAAAAGGTCGATTGTTTTTATGAACTTTGAATGTTCAAAAAGTTGTTTATGAGAAAATGAGGTTTATTCATGACTTACAAGTCATATTATTATTATTACCGCTTGACTAACATCAAGAAGGGTTTATGCTTCAAAGTCCACTTGTTGGCAATTATTGTTACCCCTTGATGTAGATCTGTGATGGGATGACTAGCTTGGGGGGTGTGCACACTTAGGAAAAGGAAGAGGAGATAAGAAGAGGAATTGTTTTCAATGTTATTATTAATCCAAGCTATTTGGAAATAGTTTGTTCTTAAAGGTTATTTTTGATTTATTATTAAAGTGTTGGAAAGAGTTTATTCTTAAAAAGTTATTCTTGAATTATTAGTGATGGAGTTTTCGAAATATAAATTGTTACGAACTAGCAAATGTGTTACTTATCTAGCACATTTCGTACTCAGTTTTATACTGACGCGTATTTCCTTTTTCCTATTTGGCTTTACCCTGTTTACCTTTTTGGTAAGCAGTTTTGCAGGTGAATTTTGGATGTGCATGGGAGCATACTAGGAAGGGGACCTTCACCTAGATTAGGGTGTTTTATTTGTTTTAAATTTGAGATAATAGTTACTTCAAATAATAAATAGTTGTTATTATTCTGGTTAAAGTCTTCCGCTGCAAGTTATTTAGTTAGTTAGTAGTTGGTTGCCGAAAGCGTGTTAGTCGCGAGGTGGTAATACTCCTAAATTACTCAAATATTATTTACCAATTATTGATTTAAAGGAGAGTAATTTGGGGTGCTACATCATCTTTCCTAGCCTTGCATAACCTCGACCTTGCATGACGTTTCATCTTCCTTAGCTTTGCATAACTTTAATCCTTGCATAACGTCTCATGCATCCTTAGAGAGTCTAAGTTTGCATTTTTGCATCATTAAGTGCATTATTATGTGAGTTGTTTGCACCTATCTGCTAACATCTTCTCCTACATGTAATCAGATTACTTGTATTTATCGTCTTACATACTAACTTTGTTCTGCAAAAACCAGCGATATGTAGATCAGTTCTAAACTGCAGAGCGTTTAGAATCATTCTTCGTCCCGACACCGTATACTTTGACTATCGGTTTCCTGAACCTCAGTCAAAGTCGGGCTTCTGTAGACACAAAACCGTGTCTCCTCATTGAATACCCAAAAATGAAACATACCATCGTCCTAATTCGTCCGGTCCAAATGGAGAGCAATCGAACAAGCTAAGCCCAAAAGCATTTAGAAAATATATAGTCTATTTATTAAATCCAAGCCCAATTTTAAAAGGCCCAATTAATTATTCTTGATAATTAATTGTTTTTTTAATATTTGAATATTAATTATTCTTGATTATTAATTTTTAAACGATATTTCGAAAATGAGATTTTTATTCCAAAAGATAGCTGATTTCATATTTCAAAGGATATATTTTAATCAACGGATAATTTTTTTTAAAACAATCAAAAAAATCGGCCAGAAAGCAAGTGCGCTTGCACAGCAAATTTGTGCGTCACGCGCAGAGCTGTGCGTCTGGTGCACAGTCTGTGCGTCAAGCGCATAGGGGTGCGCTAGGAGCAGAGTTTTATTTTATCTTTTCGATTCGTTTTCGGTTTCCTTTGCTTATAAGTACCTCGTTTCTTCGAACGACTTTTGACAATGCTTTTCCTACGACTTCTACACATACTGTCCTATACTAAAACTCATATTCAAACACTCAAAGTCATATTTAAATACATTAAAAACATTAATTCCTTCGATTTCTTATTTCAAGCTTAAAGATTGCTCATCCTGAAGATCATTGCATATGACCCAGGCGACAAAGGTATAATTCCTGAGGGTCAATTCCAATTTAATTCTTGTTTTACTAACAATATACTTGTCATGATGTAGATCTTCAAAGAATTAACGATATACTGTACATTCTTCCCTAATATCTATTCTTTTTATATTTTCTTTTACATTACATTAATATTATTCATATGCATGATTATATGTTTAACACTTTTATCACCTCACATGTTTATTATTGTTAATCAAAGACCTATAGAACCGTAATAACATGTCACCAAAAATTAGTCTTTTGATTTGTTTAATGAACCGACATAGATTAATTATACATTGCATTAAAACATTATGTGGTTATTTATTTGCATAAATATAGATATGAATCGATATTAAGTAGAGGTCATCAATGGGCGAATTTGATTCCTGATCTTATTCGTACTCTCAATCCCGAACTCAATCTATGGTTCATTGACCATTAATGGAGTCATGACGGAGAAATCTACATTGGATAAGTCCCTAAGTTGTCCCTACGACTTCCCAAAATCCAATTAGGTTTATCAGTCTTCCTTTAAAGACTTGTTGGCGACTTCTTTCAATCCAAAATGTATTTCAATAAAACCCTTTACAATGAGGTAGTCTAATACACGCTCATCTTGCGTATAGGCGAATAAAAACACGCCTACACTAACAAGTCTTTAAAGGAAGACTCATAAACCTAATTGGATATTGGGAAATTGTGGGAACAACTTGGGGACTTATCCAATATAGATTTCCCTGTCATGACTCTGTAGATGGTCGATGAACCATATATTGAGTTTAGGGCACTAGTACAGAAATGAGGATTTGCGTCTGTCCATTTGCGTCGCACCCTCGAAGAACTGACGCAAATTGCCAATTTGCGTCGAATACCATTAATAGTCCGATGCAAATAATCTCAGCAGAAGAGTAGGAGAAGTACATATGCGTCGGATCCTCAAGACAAACGACGCAAAAACAACAATGAGCGTCGGACCCGACGCTCATCCGACGCATATACTTCAACCCACATGTCCAACTCGCATCAGCTAGCATCAGCTATATGCGTCGCATCAAGCAAAGACGCGACGTAAAACCATATATGCGTCGCATCCGCCTCCAGTCCGACGCAGATGGTTGTTAGCCAAATGTATGCACACAACACTATCTGCGTCGGACGTTGCTGACATGTGACGCAGATAAGTTATATGCGTCGCATGTCCTTAGCATCCGACGCAGATGACTTAACTACGCAAAACACTATCCGCGTCGGACGTAGCTTACATGCGACGCAGTTGACCTGCAGCCCAAACACTGATGAAGCCCAAAACATTTACTATCTGCGTCGGATCATCTTGTACGTGCGACGCAAATTGGCCTCCATCACTATCTGCGTCGGATCTTCGTGTACGTGCGACGCAAATGGGCCTCCACCAGCACTTTAATTCGAAGCCCAAAACTATACTCACTCTCAAACTCCACTCTCACACTCTCTCTCTCCTGCGATTGCGAACCGTCGACCTTCGCTGAAACAGTACGCACTCTCGCCGGCAACCGTCGCTTCTCCGGCAAATCTCGGTTCGCCGGCAAATAACTCAACCCCTCTCTTGGTTTTCGCTCGTCTTCCATTCTTTCTCGTTTTTTCGCTCGTCACTCCCATCCTCTCTCTCGGTTTTCTCGCCGGCGAATAATCACGCGAAGGATTTCCACCGGTGACGTATACCGACCGGCGTGTCCTCTTTCTCGGTGTTTATCGGTGCACTCCTCTTTCTGTCTCTCTCATTCTAGCTCACTCTTTCTCGGATTTGCTCGCCGGCAACCGCCGCTTCTGAGAGTCGCACCACCGCCGCTGCATACCTTGTCTCGCCACCGTCACAGCTGCACACTAGGTGTCGCCGCCGCCGCTGCTTCAATGTAAGTCATGTTTTTCGGTTTTTCAATTTCTGTCTTTTTTTTCATATTCTGTCTTTTTTTTTTTGAATTTCCCTCTTTTTTTTATAGATCTTAATCAAGGAGTTTATTACTACATTTCAATGTATTGAATCAAATGCTTGCAGGTCTTTCTTGAATGCTCACTTTAGAATTATGTGTTTCGATTATGAGTTAGAATTCTTGAATGGTCACTTTAGAATTTCAAACTTATAAGAATTTATATTATAGTTTCCTAATTACCTTGAATTTGTGAAATTTAGAAATATGTTGTGTGACTATCCAAACTCATCTCTTTCAATTGTGTTGCATTCTCTCACTTTGCCTCTCCTCTACATTGTACTGCAGTTGCCACCTTGTGTCTTGTGCTCATCGGTTTGCCGGTTCTCCAAGCTCACCTCGTTGTGCTTGTCTTCGCTTCTCCTTGAGAGCAGAGGTATGTATTATACCTTTTGTTATTTTCTGATTTACACTACTACAAATATTGGCAAAGATAACACAAATAACATAACATTTAAATGAGATACATGTTATCTTAGGAAAAGATAACTGTTGAGTTGAATAACTGTTTTCTCAATTAAAAAAAAGATAACATGTAACATATCCAACTGTTATCTATTCTATCTCCCAAATTTGTACAAAAATCATGGATGGGAAAGATAACGGGCAATACTAAGGCCCATTATTTACTCTTATCAGTTATCCTCCAAATAATTTCAAATTATTTCAAAGTGCAACTAACCACCCGTAAGTTTCATCAGCCCATCTTTATCCCACTCTCATTCACCCCTATTAACTTCATCCTTCATAGTTCATTCCCTCTTATTCATTCTTTTCTACCCTATTCTCTCTCTTAATTTTTTTCCCCAAACTTCATTAAGGGATTCTCATTCGTTATAAACACTTGAATTGCTCTATCTGGTTCTCATTTGTCCTTCCAATTGGTGCAACTCCAGTTGAAGAAAACCAGCAAGAGGTATCTCACTCTGTTATGATTTCGCCCCCTATTTGAGATTCCAACATATTGAAATTCGAAGTTTACAATGAATTTTCACATTTTCGCATAAGATTCTTCTTCAGGTTCATTTGTTATACCTTTTGAAATTTGAATTTCCCCCTTTCTAATTTTATTTTCGGGTGTCTGTATCTATGTTTTCAGGTGACTTTATTGAGTGAGATGAAGTAAAAAATTGGAGGAGAGAGAAAGTGATAAACAGATGTGAAGGTGTACCATCTCCGACTATGAAGATGAGTCTAGTTAAGCCAATTCCAGTTTGCATCGCCATGGAAATTAAGAAGATTTACAGAAGATATTGCAAGAGAAATTGAGAAATATGAATAACACATGCTTTTAGTTTCATCAAGTTTGTTCTTCTTTATTATGAATTTTAATGTAAGTTGTAATAGTAATGATTTTGAACCACTCATAGATCTTTTTATTTTATTCAAATTTCGATGTAAGTTGCCACGAATTGTTAATCCATGGATAATCATATACTTTTGTTTGATTTGGAACATGGTTTTTTTATGAATGTTGCTTGGATTGTTGGAGTACAACTTATTATTTACTTGTAGCAATTAATTCGGGTATGGCGAGGCATTGATGCTAACAAAATATTTTTTTTTGTTTTGTAACAACAAAAGGCAAAGATATAAGCAAAATCAATTATATCTATCCTATTATTCAAAAGCATAACAGTGGGGTAGATAAGAGTTTTGTTTGGCTTTAAGAAAGATAACACTTATTTAGTATAGGTGTTATCTTTCCCTTCTTTCAAACAACCAGCATAATAGCAAACTTAACGCTTATGTGGAAAATGTGTTTTCTAGTGGTATAACGGTTATTATAGATAGATGTTATGTTTTCTCACTCAAACATAACACTTTCACCAGGTGTTATCTCTACTTTACATTACACTGACTTGGAAAACGCCTCAAAAGTGTTATGTAAAGCCTTATTTGACAGTTATGTTTTCCCTTTTTTGTAGTAGTAATTACGTTAATTTAACCATTAGTTTGGATTTGTGGATTTGTTTTATTTATCCCCTATAATGTGATTGGGAAAGTATATGTGAATTGTTTGGTTATGTGATTGGGAAAGTATATGTTGAATTATGACCAAACTTATATGGACATACCTTAATGGGGTGGGGAGGGAAATCTAAGGAATGGATTGGTTTGTGTTGTTTAATTGCAATGTGCATCATTGGCCTAGATACCCGTTCGAGGCTTACTCATTGGGAGTAAGTCTTGAATAGTCCCCGGTTTGGGACTATCTTTAAGTTTCTTATCTCACTTAGGATGTGAATGAATGTTTGGTTTTCGAGTCTAAGAAAAATCTAGCTCATTTCCCTAAGTGTTCTCTGGGTACATATGGGGATAGTTTACCTACTATCTTCATCGTGTACTTGGAGAACTCGTAGGGGAAGTGCTTCGCCGGATTTTTCTTAGAATTGAAAACCAAATGTTCATTCACTAGTGAGATGAGAAACTCAAAGATGGGTTAGGTTGGAGTGATAAGGACCCAAATTTTCATGACTGCATTTGATAAGACACTTTGAATGATGTGATCCATATATTGTGTTCTTGTTTGATGTCTCTAGTGTATGAATATGGATCGAACCTGGATGTATGGTAATCGGATTTCGGCGACATTTCTACAAGGGGTTGATGAATTTATCAGGGTTGCGTTAGAACATCAATCGCAGAATGGGTAAAAGTTTGTCTTGTGTCCTTGTTGTGATTGCAATAACTCTAGGGGGTATCGTGATGTGGATCAAGTTAAGGATCATTTGATTCGTCGTGGGTTTAAGAGCAACTATACTAGGTGGACATGGCGTGGAGAGTTTTATGATCAGGGTATGATCTCCACTAGCTTGTGTGATGATTTGCATGTTGATCACATTGATGATGAGGTTGAGGTTGATATCGAAAAAGGAGAGGATAATAATGATAATGATAGGGTAGATGATGAGAATGATAGGGTGGATGGTGAGAATGATAGGGTAGATGAGATGTTGCACAATTTGGAGGATGAAGGAACTGATCGTCCGAATATGTATGATAATATTTTAAGTGCAGTGGACAAACCTATGTATCCGGGGTGTAAGAATTTCACTAAACTTTCTAGCATCCTTACATTATTCAATATGAAATCGAAGCATAGTTGGACAGATAAAAGTCTAAGTGAGTTGTTCACTTTTTTACAAGAATTGCTACCTGATGGGAATGAAATTCCCAACTCTACCTATGAGGCAAAGAAATTGTTGTCTCCATTAGGTATGGAATATGAGAAGATACATGCATGTCAAAATGATTGTGTGTTGTATCGAAATGAGTACAAGGATTTGGGTGAGTGTCCAAGGTGTGGAGAGTCTCGGTATAAGACAAAGGAGGATGATGAAGGGGTGAGAAAGAAAGAACTTCCGGCGAAGGTTCTTTGGTATCTTCCAATCATTCCGAGATTTAGGCGTTTATTTTCGGATGAAAATAATGCTAAATTATTAAGGTGGCATGAGGATGAGAGGAACACTAGTAGAAAAACGTTGATTTGCGTCACATCATTTGCGTTGTACAACAGGAAAACCGATGCAGAAAGCTAGGGGCGTATCATTTACGTCGGATGCGGGGATGAACGCGACGTAAATCATGGTTCATGTGCGTCAGATTTGAGGAGCATCCGACGCAAATACTTAAAGTAAATGGGCTGGATAATCATGTGCGTCGGATGTTGTTATATGTTCGACGCAGATGAAGAGGGCCCAAAGCTTTTTAAAACTCATGATTTGTGTCGGACTCAATCCCATAATTGACGTAAATGGTTCATTTTCCCCCTGATATAAAACTTCCCTAAAGGCCCAAACTCCTCCAAACCCTAAAAAATAAGCGCCCCTTCTACTGATTCTTCTCTCTCCCAACCCAATAATTCCTCACCTCCTTTCCTCGACTCTGAAAGTATGAACCAAAAAAATGAATATCATGATCCAATAACAACAAATTTCACTACTGAATTCATCAACTTTCGAACTTGTCTTCGGTTTTTGCATCTACCTTGCAAAATCGGATTTTGGGTGCCCTTAAACCAGAAAAGAAGCAACATGCAGCAGTTGCACCTGGGAGCAGAATAAGCAGCGATGGAGGGGCTGCACCAATGAGTAAGTCAACAATACGCATAGGAGAGAGAAAGCTTGCTGATGAGAGTCGTTTTGACCAAAAGAAGATTCGTCGTTGGCGGTGGTGATACGGCGTCGTTGGTGTAATTTCATTTTTCGAGACATCTAGAGGTGCTCTTTGGTTTTAGAGACTTATTTTGTATATTATTTCAAATAATTTCAGTTTGTTGGACTTGCTTGAAGATGACTGATATCCAACAGGATCCTTTCCATGGGAACAAGACATCATGGCAGCTTAAGTATCCTAAAGTTAGAGCATCAACCAGCAAATTTATAACACAAATAAAAAGAGGATTGTACTACCAAAACAATTCAAGAGTCCTCTTTTTCTATCCACTTACAATGATTCCGTTTTTCTTCTTCTAATACTTCATGTACTGCATTTCTTCTTTCTTCTAATATGGATGGTTGTAAAAAAAAGGAGCATAGCAGTTATCATTCGCAATTGCAAATTATTGCATTGAAACTTTAATTTACTGTTCAATAAAAAATAGCGTATTCTTTCTTGCTAGTATATTTATAATTTGAACTTTGAAGATAGATGAGATGCCAATATATGCCTCTTGCTAAAGCTTATTGTATTTCATCAAGATACAATGGTAGAAACTGACCCAAAGAATCTGCAAATTTGGCATTTATTAACCATAATTATTTTTTTTAATAAAAAATATGTGATTTGCGTCGTTTGGGGGGTTATATCCGACGCAAATTCCCACCATTTGCATCAGATATTGTTATGAGTCCAACGTAAGTACCCTTCATTTGCGTCATATGTTGTTTCCGAGTCCGACGCGAGATAGCTTACAAATTGTGTCGTGTCCTCATCCGACGTAGATATATTACGACACATTTGCGTCGAGGCCTGTAGCGTCGGACCCATGTCCGACGCAAATGATGGCCTGGCATCCGACGCAAATCGTGGATTATGTACTAGTGGCGAAGAAAGATGGGATGCTTAGACATCCGGCCGATTCTCCGCAATGGAGAAATATCGACCGGAAGTTTTCCAGCTTTGGTAAAGAACCTCGAAATCTTAGGCTTGGACTTTGTACAGATGGAATGAACCCATTTGGCACCCTAGGTACCCCAAGATAGCACTTGGCCAGGTCTCTACCGACCATTTATAATCTCGCCCCCCGGATATGTATGAAGCGTAAGTTTATTTTGCTATCGCTTCTTATCTCGGGTCCTAAGCAACCCGGAAACGACATAGATGTGTATCTTGACCCACTCATTCAAGATGTGAAATTGTTGTGGGATGAAGGTGTTTCGATGTTCGATGCGCATGCGAAAACTGAATTCACATTACGTGCCATGATATGTTGCACGATTAATGATTTCCCGGCTTATGGGAATTTGTCCGGGTATACTATTAAAGGAGCAAAGGCATGCCCTATTTGTGATGAGGATATGATTGATGAGCGGTTACATCATTGTGGGAAGAATGTATACCTGCATTATCGTATATGGCTTCCTTTAGATCATCCATTTCGTAAGAAGAAAAAGTTGTTCAACGGAAAAGTGGAGATGAGAGATGCCCCTGTACCCTTACGTGGAAAACAGGTTTCTAGGCGGGTAAAGGATATCGAAACAGTGTTTGGCAAGCCCTTTAAAAGTGTCTCAAAGAACTTATACAAGAAAAGGTCTAAGTTCTGGGACCTCCCATATTGGGAATGTTTAGAAGTCAGACATTGTCTTGATCTAATACACATTGAGAAAAATGTTTGTGATGCCATTGTCGGAACATTGTTGAATATGCCCGGGAACACAAAGGATGGAGTTAAAGCTAGGAAAGACATGGCTGAAAATGGGCAGACCAGAACTAGCACCTCAGGAGCGGGGACAACGATATTATCTTCCACCAGCTTGCTACACTTTGTCTAACAAGGAGAAAACGAGTTTTTGTGAGTCTCTACATAGGTTAAAGGTCCCTGCTGGATACTCGTCAAATTTTCGAAACCTTGTCTCACTGAAGGACTTGAAACTCGTTGGTTTGAAATCTCATGATTGTCATATCTTGATGCAGCATTTATTACCTGTTGCAATACGAGGAATTATGCCTTCCCAAGTAAGATACACGATAACAAAGCTGTGTTTCTTCTTCAGAACTATCTCTAGCAAGGTGATTGATCATAACACTCTAGATAACTTGCAAGCTGATGTAATAGAGACGATGTGTCGATTTGAAATGTACTTCCCACCATCGTTCTTTGACATCATGCCTCATTTGATAATTCATCTTGTTCGAGAAATTAAACTTTGTGGGCCCGTTTGTATGAGGTATATGTGGCCTTTCGAAAGACATATGGGTACTTTGAAGGGCAAAGTGATGAATCCGGCCAGACCAGAAGCAAGTATTGTCCAAAAACAGTTGCAGAGGAAGTATCTGAATATGTAAGTCAGTATTTAGCACGTGCACAAGCAATTGGATTGCCAAAATCTAGACATGAAGGAAGACTTGATGGTTGTGGTACCATTGGTAAAAAAATATTGTGTCTTGATGGAGAGTTGAAAAGAAAAGCAGAATATTTAGTGTTAGAAATCTGAAACAAGTTCAATCTTACTTAGATGAGCACATGACTGTTCTTAGTGTTCAGTATCCATTGAAGAATAAACGTGAGTTGGTGATTGAGCATAATCGTTCGTTAGTTGATTGGTTTAAAGAACGAGTTATGAACCAATTATGTGACCCAAAAAATGATGTATCAGATACGTTGAGATGGTTGGCATATGGGTCAAAGATGCAAGTTCTTTCCTATGAAGGGTATGACATCAATGGTTATTCATTTTACACTAAGCGGCAAGATGAGAAATCCACGATGCAAAACAGTGGTGTTACGTTGGGGGCTTTGTCATCAGAGTATACAAGTAGAAGGGATAGAACAATTGTTGAGACAATGAAGTCTTACTACGGGTTCATTGAAGAGATATTAGAACTTGACTTCGTTGACTTCAAGATTCCGCTTTTCCGATGCAAGTGGGTTGATATTCGTCGTGGTTTAAAGAAGGATGAACATGGCTTTTTTACATTAGTCAACTTCAGCCGGTTAGGGCATCATGAAGATACTTTTATATTGGCATCACAAGCAAAACAAGTTTTCTACATGGTTGACCCTGTCGATTCGAAATGGTCTGTTGTCATTGAAGGACAAAAGGAGAATACTTGGAATTGATGATGTACACGATGAAGAAGAATACGATGCACAATTTAATGAAGTTATTAATTCGTCGGTAGTCATTCCAAGTACATTAGGGGAAGATTTGGACCCAAATTACATTCGTCGAGAGCATAATGAGGGATTTTACGTTGTCAAAGAAAAAACTGATTAATATGTAATTTATGTAATATTATTACAACTACTATTGTTTATAATCTTCATGCATTGTTAAAATAATTTTGTAGTACTTAATTTATGAATCTAACATGTCTTTGGTTGGTATTTGTATTCGGTTTTAGGTGTAGTGATGGAAGATGATATAATGCATGATGCATCAGATGGTCGGCAGCCACGTTCTGAGGCCGAGATTACTGATGGAGGTAGTAGGAAGAAAAGAGTGAGCAAGCCTAGAGGTCCTACAAAAGGGATTCGTTCCATACCCGGGGCTCAAAGAGTACTTCAGTGGGATCAGTGGATGCGTCTGATTGGGGAGCATGTTGGTGCGTACAAGACACATTGCGGTGAAATCAGTAGAAGCAAAGTGTCTATCTTGTACGATAGTTGGGATGATGTTCCACTAAGGCTTAAAAATAGTTTATGGGAAAATGCTAAAGTAAGTAACCCATGTATTTTAAAAGTCGTTTTTTAAATTTAATTGAGATCTTGTTTATTAGTTACTAATCGTGTATTATTTTGTATATTGAAGAGAGAGTTTGGAATACAAGAGGATGAGAGGAAGAAACGAGATGTGTTGACTACATGTGATAAGCGGTGGAGAGATTTCAAGTCAAGATTGG
The DNA here is from genome assembly GCA_947648045.1 of Beta corolliflora. Taxonomy (NCBI): domain Eukaryota; kingdom Viridiplantae; phylum Streptophyta; class Magnoliopsida; order Caryophyllales; family Amaranthaceae; genus Beta; species Beta corolliflora. Next base: position 83,140 of record CANSZD010002861.1, read on the forward strand.
TGAGTCGCTGGATCACAAAATCGAGGAAGGGGCCTAACAATGATAAGCAACCGTACGTGCTCTATTCTTTCATCCTATGTCCGTATATTCAAAAGTATGTTAGTTAAACTAATCTTTACTTTGTTTTATCTATATGAACTTGTGGTTATATGAGCATCACATTTTGTTTCATGCCTTAGGGAACATTGGATTCTTATTGTCATTTTTCTGTCTAAGAAAGCGGTATATATATTTGATTCGCTACAGAGAGAAAGAAAATTAGCTATCAAGATGCCGCTGAATACGTAAGTTCGTAGTTGTTATACATGTTAATTAATTTACATGCATTTTATGATAATTTAAATAATTTACAAATGTTTATAGTAATTAATTGTTACAAAATTTCTATACTTAGTGCATATATAAGTTTCACGCGCCTTGAAGGATCCAATAAAGGAACTAAATTGTCTTGGATAACGATCCCGGTAAAACTCTTATGGTTTTGTATTTGATACACATTTTATAATTCTATTTAGGATTTTATTTCCGATTCTAATATATATCTTAAATTTGGTGTAGTGTGCTCAACAATCGGGAGGAGCGGAATGCGGCTATGTCGTGATGAAAAACATGCTTGAAATCGTCCGCATGCACTATGTTCAGATAATTTACAGGAAGTATATGTATGTCGTAAATTTGTTATTTATACTTATAGAATTTTCCAGTATATTAACTAATTTAATATATTTCTAGGATTTTCCACCAAGTCCTCAGCCACACTCCGCAACTGAAATCGACGAACTCAAAGAACTTTTTGCAAAATACTTTGTAGAGGTCGTCAAAGCTGCAAACTAACTAGTTAGTATATGTATTTATAGGTTGAACAATATTTTGTTGATTGAACCTTGTTGGTTGCCTGATTGCAATTAATTGCAATATTGGTTGCTTTGAGATGTACTGGAACAGGTTTTGGTTATATATGCAAATTTCTCCCAACGATTTCTTGGGTTGTCCAAATTACAAAGGAGACTCTGCCGAATTTTCTGCTCATAATTATTAATAGGTAAATTTCCTCAGGTACCCCTGAGGTTTGGCGTAATTCTCAAAATACCCCCCACATTTGGGGAATTCCTCAGATACCCCTAAGGTTTGTGTTTGGGCTTAAGATACCCTTACTATGGACGGAACCCTAACGCCGTTAGGTTTTCCCTCTCTCTCTCCCCAATTTTCTCTCTCCTCCCATTCCCCCACCCACTCCCAACCCCTCCTCCCCCACTCCGGCGCCGGCGACCCTACCCCCTCCCTTCCCCATTCCAGATTCCCTCACCACCGGCGTTGGCGCCGGCCAGAACAGCAGAACAGCAGCCTAGGGTGGTTTCAGGGGTGGGTTTAAGGGTTTGGGGCGGCGTATCTGGGTGGGGAAGGGGAGGGGGTCGACTCATGATTGGGGACGGGGAAGAGGGCCCATTTCCGATAGGGGGAAGGGGGAGGGGGTGGTGTCGGGGTGGAGTGGGGGAATCGAGAATGGGGAAAGGGAGGGCTAGGGTGGGGTGTCGAGGGTGGGGGAAAGGGAGAGGGTGAGGTCGCCGGAGCCAACGCCGGGGGGTGCTGCTGTTCTTGCCGACGAAGGGAGGGGGTAGGGTCGCCGGCGCCGGAGTGGGTGGTGGTCGCCGGCCGTCGGCCGCTGGCTGGGGGAGGGGTTGGCAGTGGGTGGGGGAATGGGAGGAGAGAGAAAATTAGGATACTATGGACGGAAAACCTAACGGCGTTAGGGTTCCGTCCATAGTAAGGGTATCTTGAGCCCAAACACAAACCTCAGGGGTATCTGAGGAATTCCCCAAATGTGGGGGGTATTTTGGGAATTACGCCAAACCTCAGGGGTACCTGAGGAAATTTCTCTTACTAATATAATGTTCGTTTAGTTTTGAAGTTAAAAGTTTTGTATATGAAAAAAAACAAACAAAAAAGAAAAAAAAACCCCAAAAATCATCATTTGCGTCGCACCTTGAACAATGTGCGACGCAAAGTGATCACCTATCTGTGTCGCACATTAGCAATGTGCGACGCAGATGACTATTGGGTTGCTGGCTGCTGGCCCTACCATCTGCGTCGCATGCTACTAAATGTGCGACGCAGATAGGAGATCATTTGCGTCGCACATTGTGCGGCATGCGACGTAGATGGTAGGGCGCCAAGGCCACAGTAGCCAGCCGCCCAAGAGTTATTTGCGTCGTGTGGTAGTCTGTGTCCGACGCAAATAGCGAGACAACTGCGTCGCATGCTTGTCCGACGCAGATCTTATATCCTGATTTGCGTCGAGAGCTGTGTCGTCGGACCCATGTCCGACTAGGGGTGTGCACAAACCGGTCCGGACCAGAATTTGGACCGAACCGGAAAATCAGGATTCCGGTCCACCGGTCCGATCTGGTCCAAATCCGGAAAATTCCGGACCTGACCGGTTGGACCGGAATTTCTATTATTTTAGTAAAAAAAAAGTTTATATGTTAGAAAAAAAATTAAAAGGTAGAAATTTAGAAACTTAAAAACCTACTATTTATTCTTTTAGGATTATTGACATTAAAAATATTAGTTTTTAATGTATATAATTTATAAATATATTTAAATAAAATAAAAAAGATTTTTTTTTTTTGAAAAAAAAAAATTCCGATCCAAGTGGTCCAGATGTGGACCGGAAAAATTCCGGTCCAGACCGGACCGAACGGGAATTTTTCTGGTCCGGTCCCGGTACAAGAAAGCCCCGGATTCCGGTCCAGCCGGTTCCGGTCCTGTCCGGTCCGGCCCTGGACCGGTGCACACCCCTATGTCCGATGCAAATGGGCACCTCGCATCCGACGCAAATCGTCAATTCTGTACTAGTGGGGGTAAGGGTGCGAATAAGATCAAGAATCGAATTCGCCCATTGATGGCCTCTACTTAATATCGATTCATATCTATAATTATGCAAATAAACAACTATATAATATTTTAATGCGATCTAATAATTAATCTATGTCAGTTCATTAAACAAACAAAATACTAATTTTTGGTGACATGTTATTATGCAATCAAATTACTGGGTTCATGTATGACAAGTTGTCCAATTATCTGAATTTAATGTTAGAGCAATTCTTTAGGTTTTTGATTAGCAATAATAATCATGTGAGATGATGAAATCATTAGAACATACAATCATGCATATGAATAATAATAAAAAAGTAAATAAAAAGAGAAGATTTAGGAAAAGGTGTACCAGAGAGCGTTAATTCCTTCAAGATCCACATTGTGACAAGTAAATTGTTAGTAAAAAATGAATTAAATTGGTATTGACCCTCAGGAATTATACCTTTATCGCTTAGGTCTTATGCAACGATTTTCAGGATGAGCAATCTTAAAGCTTGAAATAAGAAATTCGAAGGTATGAAAGTGTTTGAATGTGGTTGAATGTATTTAAATATGAGTTTGAGTGTTTGAATATGAGTTTAATTTGAGTATAGGAGAGTATGTGTGGAAGTCATAGGAAAGCATTGTGAAAAGTCGTTCGAAGAAACGAGGTATTTATTGGCAAAGGACACTGAAAACGGAGCGTAAAGATAAAATAAAACTGTGCACCTGGCGCACAGCTTTGCGCTTGACGCACAGGCTGTGCGCCAGACGCGGAGATTTGCATAAGGCGCACAGCATGTGCGTCACGTGCACTTGCTTTCTTGCCGGTTTTTTTTATTATTTTAAGATTCTTTTTATCCTTTGATAATCTATCCTTTGAAATCCAAAATCAGCTATCTTTAGGAATAAAAATCTGATTTTCGAAATATCCTTTAAAAATTAATTATCAAGAATAATTTATATTAAAAATGTAATGAATTATTAGGAATAATTAATTGGGCTTTAAAATTGGGTTTGGATTGTTTTAAACTAAGAAATAGACTTTATATATTCGAAATGCTTTTGGGCTTAGCTTATTCGATTGCTCTTCCTTTGGAAAAGACCAATTAGGACGACGGTATGTTTCATCATTGGGTACTCAATCGAGAGACACGATTTTGTGTCTACAAGGAGCAGTGGCCTGAAATTGACATGCCATTAATATTGCCACTAGTTGTAAAGAGAGGAATAGGTAGGCCATCTAGGAATTGAAGAATGGATGAGACTGATCCAGAGAAGAGCAAGGTCCACAACTGTTCAATGCATAAAGTTTCGGGCATTTGGCCATAACTCAAGCACTTGCATGGGTGGACCTATTAGGAGGGAGCAAGCACAGGGCATCACTGTCGAGCAGCACAAAAGAGCTAAGAAGACTACAGTCAACCCTAAGAAGACTAACACTGAACCTGATTCTCAACCAGTCACAACCAGAGACTAGGGAAAGAAAGAGGGAGAATGCATCACTTGCCTAATTCTGCACTTTTAGTTTAATAAAAGGAAAAGCAATTGTTTTTTTAGTGAATTTTGCACATTAAACACTGGGCTAAATCTGCACATTTTGTTTAGGGAAATTTTGCACAGTAAAACTGGAGTACATCTGCACATTTTGTTTAGGGGAATTTTGCACATTAAAACTGTGCTTTATCTGCACATGTTGTTTGGGAAATTTTGTAAATTACATTGAAATGCTGAAATTGAGTACATCAATTTGAATTGCAGTTACTTTGCACTGTGCTTCTTTTTGTATGTTCATTAAAAATCGACAACAAAAGTGACAAAAAAAACCTGATAACAGTAATTGTAATTTCATACGCTTACTTTTTCCATTCAAAACAAAGCTTGAGAATTCATAGAAAAGATTACTGTTGCTTAACTACTACAACTTATTTTAAAGTAATTACAAGAAGTATAAAGTAGATTATAATTGCCATCCTTATAATACACTTGAAGTACTGGACAAATTCATCTAATTTAAGCCATATTTATTCAAGTTCGTCCCCTCCAACAACAGATCTGAGAGAGTCTTAATTGACCCATGCGAAGAACCCACAAAATTTGCACTTAAAATAGGGCATTCTAGGGTTCACAATTCTATCTGAAAATTTCACCTCAGCAAGTCTTGGTGGGTGGCAGTTGCAGCGCTGCATCCTCACAAAGTTGAAGCCTCCTTCTATTGAGCAATGAAGAAGATGATATAAGGAAAAAAGAAGGAAGAAATGAGCAGAGGAAGACGTGGGCAGCCATTAGAAGGAGGAGGGAGGTATACTAGTTGGCGGGAAAATAAATCTGGTGGGTTTCATTTTGGAGGGACATTAAGGCCAAATAAGTAAAAACATCTCACTTAACCTAATTAATATTCTATTAACAGAAAAAGTTTCATTAATGTCATGTAATGATGAAAACCAGTACCATAAGGTTACTGAGCACCTACATTGGTTGGTAAATGAGGTTCCCCATTTGTAAAAAACTGAATATGGAAACCTTCCCACCAATGGAAGTAGGTTGCTGATAATGGAAAAAAAATGGGGAACACCATCAATTAGGGAACCCTCCCAATATTGAGGACGAATGAAAGAGCGCCAAGTGTAAAGCATTTTGGGAATACAAAACCCACGTGAAATTGAAAGGAGCAGAGTGTGAGATTTTTTTTTTTAAAAAAAGGTGCAGCGCGCCAATCAGAGCGCGACAAGTGTCACACTCTGCACGCCCCTTGCCTCAGAACGAATTGCTGCGCGCTATGTGTTATATTACAAACGGTAATATTACCGTTTATTAAAACTAACATAACTTCTTATATATAATGAATAGAAATAAAATTATACCAACGGTCATATTTTTTTATCCTCTATAAATAGAGACCAATCTTGATATTTTTTCAACACTCTAAAAAATCCATTATTTCTCATTAAGTACTTCTTATATCTTATTTAGTCATTATGGATCCAAATCATCCTAATTATAGAAATATATATCAAGAAAATGCAAATTACCAACAACATCCAAATTCCCAACATAATTCCAATTACCAACAAAATTCAAATTCCCAACAAAATCCAAATTACCAACAAAATCCAAATTCCCAACCAATTTCAAATACTCATTTTGATCCAAACATGCTAAACAATCCTCAATTCCTTGCTATGTTCCAAGCCTTTGTAAACCAGAATAATCCTCAAAATTCATCACCTGGCACACTTCATCCAACATCTCAACACGTACATCCATATCCCACAACTCCGGGAGGAGACGGGAGTAGCAATAGAATGCGAGTTGAAAACCAATTTCCAACGCAATCACTTGGTGATGATGAAGATGTAGTTCAAGTTCAAGTTCAAGTTCCACAACCTAAGTAACTACGGGTAAGCAAGGGAAGGACCCGAAAGACAGGTGGATTGCAGAAGAAGATAAACACTTGGTGTCCGCTTACCTTAATTGTTCCGGTGATGCTGAGAAAGGAACAGATCGGGAACAGGGAGCGTTATGGCGTGAAATCAAAGTGGCCTACGACGCAGCAGTTGCTAAAAGACCGAATGTCATGCACAAAAGAAGCATGAGAGCAATTAAAAGGTGTTGGAGTCAAATCAATGAAGGTGTTACTTTATGGGTAGCACAACTTGCGGCAGTTGAGCGTATGCAAGCTAGTGGTGAGGTTATTAACGACTTAGAGGCTAAAGCACATGATCTTTACAGACAAAAAAAGGATAAAGCTTTCGAGTTTTACCATTGTTGGGTAGCAATGCAACACCTTCCAAGATGGATGTCTGGTAAAGATTCAATCGTTGTGAGTGAAGGGAGTTCTAAGAGATCAAGCGACGAAGTCGGAACTAGTGTGCGTCCCGAAGGTTGGAAGAAAATGAAAGCCCAAAACAAATTGAAAGGTGTTGCAACAAGCTTGGATGAATTTAACAACACTTTAAGCGGTATGCAAAATGAGCGAGGTCTAATGAGGAAGGGAATGTCTGATATGCTCGAGTACCAAAAACAACGAGATGAAACAAAAATGAGGTTTAAGATGTTTCAATTGTTGATGACAAAATCGTATCTTGAACCATTTGAGGAAGAGTATCTTGCGAAGCTGAAGGAAGAGTTCATGAAGTAACTCAAATGTTTTTAGGATATATGTTATTGTGTTTTAATGGTTAATGTTGTATTGTTTTATGATTTATGTTTAAATTGTTAAATGTAAGCGTGTTTTAGTTAATGGCCTTGTGTTCTAATGATTCATGTACCAATATTTATGATTAATGAACTTGTATTTTATCTTATTCACTGACGTTGTAGATTGCAATTCGTAGATATAGAACCAATCTTATCCGTTGATATAGATTGCAATCTTATCCGCAGAGATAGAACCAATCTTATTCGTTGATATAGATTGCAATCTTATCCGCAGAGATGGAACCAATCTTATTCGTAGATATAGATTGCAATCTTATCCGCAGAGATAGAACCAATCTTATCCGTTGATATAGATTGCAATCTTATCCGCAGAGATAGAACCAATCTTATACGTAGATATAGATTGCAATCTTATCTATATATGTCTATAAAAGAAGAGTTACATTGCATTTGGTTTTCAGAACAATATTCTCCATCCAACAAACACTACAACTTTCCCCCTTCTTATAATTTCTCACAAACATGAACCCAAATGAAAATTCTTCTAGTTCAAGTGATGAATTCTTTGATGACTATGTCAACAACATCATCGATGTGAACGAGTGTCTAGATGAAGAAGAAGACTACATAATCGAGCAAGCTTCTCAAATGGTTGTTGCCCCAGTCGCAGAAGAATCCAGCAACAGAAGAAGATCTTATAAGAAGCTTGAGTACATTGATAGAGATCGTGAAGCTGCAAACACAAGGTTAATGAACGATTACTTTGTTGATCGTCCGTTATACCCTGAATCTATGTTTCGACGTAGATTTCGTATGCGTAGGTCTCTATTCCTTCAAGTTGTGGAGGCACCGACTGCGAAACAACACAAATACTTCGAGCAACGTCGCGACGCTACTGGGAAACTAGGAGCCACTCCTATCCAGAAATGCACAGCAGTGTTGAGGATGCTAGCCTACGGGGTAGCAGCTGATTCAATTGATGAGTACATCAAAATAGCTCAGTCAACTGCAAAAGCAAGCCTTGCTCACTATGTTAAAGGAGTTCGAGAAGCGTTCACAGAAGAGTACTTGAGGAGGCCTACCATTACAGATTTGCAGCGCCTCCTATATGATGGAGAAAGACGGGGATTCCCGGGCATGATGGGCAGTATAGATTGCATGCATTGGCAATGAAAAAACTGGCCGCGTGCTTGGAAAGGATTATACCAAGGAAGGATTAAATCTGCAACGGTTATCTTAGAAGTTGTTGCCTCTGGTGACTTATGGATATGGCACGCATTTTTTTGAATACCTGGAACTTGCAATGACATCAACGTGTTGCAACGATCTCCGGTGTTCGAAGATTTATATCAAGGTAAAGCCCCTCAAGTGAACTTTAAAGTCAATGGGAACACAAATAACAAAGGATACTATCTAACTGATGGGATATGTCCTAAGTGGGCGGTGTTCATCCCAGCGATTCGACTCCCAATGAATCCCGTGGATCAATTGTTCACTGAGCGACAAGAATCGGTCCGAAAAGATGTTGAGCGGGCATTTGGCCTTCTTCAATCACGTTTCGCAATAATACAAAGACCAGCTCTTGTATGGGATGAAACGTTGCTGTGGGAGATAATGGTGGCTTGCATAATTCTTCATAATATGATTGTTAAGGATGAGCGAGATACATATCAGAATTATAGTGACATGTCGGAATTCGAGCAAGAAAATGCAACAGCAATTAGCGGATCAACGCGTACAAACTATTCTGTGCAACATGGTCGAATTAATGATATTGGAATGGAACGATATATGGAAAGGCGAGCTGATGCATGGGATAGAAATGTGCACACTGCCTTACAACGAGACTTGGTTCAACATATTTGGCAAATTAATCACCAATCTCCCGATGACGAATGAAGATCTAAATTATTGCAATATTTTATTTAAAATTAATTGTATGGTACTTTGTTTAATTTCATCTATGTTTTTTTCAATGAATTTATGGTGTTTTTTTGCGTATTTAGTTGTCGTTATAATTAACGTTAAAATCGGGTAAATTATTATAATTAGCAATTATGTAATTGTCAAATTAAACCGCAAAGGAAAAATGGGTAAACTAGTGTAATTAAAAATAACGCTTTTTTGTTAACGTAATATAATTAATGAATTAATCCGATTAATTAAAAGGCCATCATTTAATTATAATTACCAAATTTTGATTTAATTAATATTATCTTAAAATAATGTGATGAATCAAATTATTATTTTAATATTGGTGGGGTAAGGAAAGTAGGATAGAGAAAAGTAGGTGGGGTATTGAAAAGTAGGAGAGAGAAGGTAAATGGGGAGGTTAATGAATGTAGGTATGGAATTGTGAAATGGGGAGGGTGGGTAATAAAATTAGTGAAAAGTGATGTGGACGAATGAGGTGAAGAGAGAGAAATTATGGGGATGTTAATGAATGTTGATGCTCTAGCACCTACATTGGTTGGTAAATGAGGTTCCCCATTTGTAAAAAACTGAATATGGAAACCTTCCCACCAATGGAAGTAGGTTGCTGATAATGGAAAAAAAAAATGGGGAACACCATCAATTAGGGAACCCTCCCAATATTGAGGAACGATGAAAGAGCGCCAAGTGTAAAGCATTTTGGGATTACAAAACCCACGTGAAATTGAAAGGAGCAGCGTGTGAGAATTTTTTTTTTAAAAAAGGTGCAGCGCGACAAGTGTCACACTCCGCACGCCCCATGCCTCAGAACGAATTGCTGCGCGCTATGTGTTATATTACAAACGGTAATATTACCGTTTATTAAAACTAACATAACTTTTTATATATAATGAATAAAAAAAAAAATTATACCAACGGTCATATTTTTTTATCCTCTATAAATAGAGGCCAATCTTGATATTTTCTCAACACTTCAAAAAATCCATTATTTCTCATTAAGTACTTCTTATATCTTATTTAGTCATTATGGATCCAAATCATCCTAATTATAGAAATATATATCAAGAAAATGCAAATTACCAACAACATCCAAATTCCCAATAAAATTCCAATTACCAACAAAATTCAAATTCCCAACAAAATCCAAATTACCAACAAAATCCAAATTCCCCACCAATTTCAAATACTCCTTTTCATCCAAACATGCTAAACAATCCTCAATTCCATGCTATGTTCCAAGCCTTTGTAAACCAGAATAATCCTAAAAATTCTTGGCACACTTCATCCAACATCTCAACACGTAAATCCATATCCCGCAACTCCGGGAGGAGACGGGAGTAGCAATAGAATGCGAGTTAAAAACCTATTTCCAACGCAATCACTTGGTGATGATGAAGATGTAGTTCAAGTTCAAGTTCAAGTTCCACAACCGGAATTAACTACAGGTAAGCAAGGGAAGGACCCGAAAGACAGGTGGATTGCAGAAGAAGATAAACATTTGGTGTCCGCTTACCTTAATCGTTCCGGTGATGCTGAGAAAGGAACAGATCGGGAAAAGGGAGCGTTATGGCGTGAAATCAAAGTGGCCTACGACGCAGCAGTTGCTAAAAGACCGAAAGTCATGCACAAAAGAAGCATGAGAGCAATTAAAAGGTGTTGGAGTCAAATCAATGAAGGTGTTACTTTATGGGTAGCACAACTTGCGGCAGTTGAGCGTATGCAAGCTAGTGGTGAGGTTATTAACGACTTAGAGGCTAATGCACATGATCTTTACAGACAAAAAAAGGATAAAGCTTTCGAGTTTTACCATTGTTGGGTAGCAATGCAACACCTTCCAAGATGGATGTCTGGTAAAGATTCAATCGTTGTGAGTGAAGGGAGTTCTAAGAGATCAAGCGACGTAGACGGAACTAGTGTGCGTCCCGAAGGTTGGAAGAAAATGAAAGCCCAAAACAAATTGAATGGTGTTGCAACAAGCTTGGATGAATTCAACAACACTTTAAGCGGTATGCAAAATGAGCGTGGTCTAATGAGGAAGGGAATGTCTGATATGCTCGAGTACCAAAAACAACGAGATGAAACAAAAATGAGGTTTAAGATGTTTCAATTGTTGATGACAAAATCGTATCTTGAACCATTTTAGGAAGAGTATCTTGCGAAGCTGAAGGAAGAGTTCATGAAGTAACCCATATGTTTTTAGGATATATGTTATTGTGTTTTAATGGTTAATGTTGTATTGTTTTATGATTTATGTTTAAATTGTTGAATGTAAGCGTGTTTTAGTTAATGGCCTTGTGTTCTAATGATTCATGTACCGATATTTATGATTAATGAACTTGTATTTTATCTTATTCACTGACGTTGTAGATTGCAATTCGTAGATATAGAACCAATCTTATCCGTTGATATAGATTGCAATCTTATCCGCAGTGATAGAACCAATCTTATCCGTTGATATAGATTGCAATCTTATCCGCAGAGATGGAACCAATCTTGTGTGTAGATATAGATTGCAATCTTATCCGCAGAGATAGAACCAATCTTATCCGTTGATATAGATTGCAATCTTATCCGCAGAGATAGAACCAATCTTGTACGTAGATATAGATTGCAATCTTATCTATATATGTCTATAAAAGAAGAGTTACATTGCATTTGGTTTTCAGAATAATATTCTCCATCCAACAAACACTACAACTTTCCCCCTTCTTATAATTTCTCACAAACATGAACCCAAATGAAAATTCTTCTAGTTCAAGTGATGAATTCCTTGATGACTATGTCAACAACATCATCGCTGTGAACGAGTGTCTCGATGAAGAAGAAGACTACATAATCGGAGCAATTTGCTCAAATGGTTTGTTGCCCCGATTCTTGAAGAATCCAGCAATAGAAGAAGATCTTATAAGAAGCTTGAGTACATTGATAGAGATCGTGAAGCTGCAAACACAAGGTTAATGAACGATTACTTTGTTGATCGTCCGTTATACCCAGAATCTATGTTTCGACGTAGATTTCGTATGCGTAGGTCTCTATTCCTTTGAGTTGTGGGAGGCAACATTGCGAAACAACACAAATACTTGAGCAACGTCGCGACGCTACTGGGAAACTAGGAGCCACTCCTATCCAGAAATGCACAGCAGTGTTGAGGATGCTAGCCTACGGGGTAGCAGCTGATTCACTTGATGAGTACATCAAAATAGCTCAGTCAACAGCAAAAGCAAGGCTTGTTCACTTTGTTAAAGGGGTTCGAGAAGCGTTCACAGAAGAGTACTTGAGGAGGCCTACCATTACAGATTTGCAGCGCCTCCTATATGATGGAGAGAGACGGGGATTTCCGGGCATGATGGGCAGTATAGATTGCATGCATTGGCAATGGAAAAACTGTCCGCGTGCTTGGAAAGGATTATACCAAGGAAGGATTAAATCGCAACAATTATCTTAGAAGTTGTTGCCATACGGTGACTTATGGATATGGCACGCATTTTTTAGAATACTCGGAACTTGCAATGACATCAACGTGTTGCAATGATCTCCGGTGTTCGATGATTTATATCAAGGTAAAGCCCCTCAAGTGAACTTTACAGTCAATGGGAACACATATAACAAAGGATACTATCTAACTGATGGGATATATCCTAAGTGGGTCGTGTTCATCCCAGCGATTCAACTCCCAATGAATCCCGTGGATCAATTGTTCACTGAGCGACAAGAATCGGTCCGAAAAGATGTTGAGCGGGCATTTGGCGTTCTTCAATCACGTTTCGCAATAATACAAAGACCGGCTCTTGTATGGGATGAAACATGGTCGTGGGAGATAATCTTTGGCTTGCATAATTCTTCATAATATGATTGTTGAGGATGAGCGAGATACATATCGAATTATGGTGACATGCCTAATTCGAGCAAGAAAATGCAACAGCAATTAGCGGATCAACGCGTACAAACTATTCTGTGCAACATGGTCGAATTAGTGATATTGCAATGGAACGATATATGGAAAGGCGAGCTGATGCATGGGATAGAAATGTGCACACCGCCTTACAACGAGACTTGGTTCAACATATTTGGCAAATTAATCACCAATCTCCCGATGACGAATGAAGATATAAATTATTGCAATATTTTATTTAAAATTAATTGTATGGTACTTTGTTTAATTTCATCTATGTTTTTTTCAATGAATTTATGGTGTTTTTTTGCGTATTTAGTTGTCGTTATAATTAACGTTAAAATCGGGTAAATTATTATAATTAGCAATTATGTAATTGTCAAATTAAACCGCAAAGGAAAAATGGGTAAACTAGTGTAATTAAAAATAACGCTTTTTTGTTAACGTAATATAATTAATGAATTAATCCGATTAATTAAAAGGCAATAATTTAATTATAATTACCATATTTTGATTTAATTAATATTATCTGAAATTAATGTGATGAATCAAATTATTTTTTTAATATTGGTGGGGTATGGAAAGTAGGAGAGAGAAAAGTAGGTGGGGTATGGGAAAGTAGGAGAGAGAAGGTAAATGGGGAGGTTAATGAATGTAGGTATGGAATTGTGAAATGGGGAGGGTGGGTGATAAAGTTAGTGGAAAGTGATGTGGACGAATGAGGTGAAGAAAGAGAAATTATGGGGATGTTAATGAATGTTGATGATCTAGCACCTACATTGGTTGGTAAATGAGGTTCCCCATTTGTAAAAAACTGAATATGGAAACCTTCCCACCAATGGAAGTAGGTTGCTGATAATGGAAAAAAAAATGGGGAACACCATCAATTAGGGAACCCTCCCAATATTGAGGAAGGATGAAAGAGCGCCAAGTGTAAAGCATTTTGGGATTACAAAACCCACGTGAAATTGAAAGGAGCAGCGTGTGAGAATTTTTTTTAAAAAAAAGGTGCAGCGCGCCAATCAGAGCGCGACAAGTGTCACACTCCGCACGCCCCTTGCCTCAGAACGAATTGCTGCGCACTATGTGTTATATTACAAACGGTAATATTTCCGTTTATTAAAACTAACATAACCTTTTATATATAATGAATAAAAAAATTTATACCAACGGTTATACTTTTTTATCCTCTATAAATAGAGACCAATCTTGATATTTTTTCAACACTTCAAAAAATCCATTATTTCTCATTAAGTACTTCTTATATCTTATTTAGTCATTATGGATCCAAATCATCCTAAATATAGAAATATATATCAAGAAAATGCAAATTACCAACAACATCCAAATTCCCAACAAAATTCTAATTACCAACAAAATACAAATTCCCAACAAAATCCAAATTACCAACAAAATCCAAATTCCCAACCAATTTCAAATACTCCTTTTGATCCAAACATGCTAAACAATCCTCAATTCCATGCTATGTTCCAAGCCTTTGTAAACCAGAATAATCCTCAAAATTCGTCACCTGGCACACTTCATCCAACATCTCAACACGTAATAACATATCCCACAACTCCGGGAGGAGACGGGAGTAGCAATAGAATGCGAGATGAAAACCAATTTCCAACGCAATCACTTGGTGATGATGAAGATGTAGTTCAAGTTCAAGTTCAAGTTCCACAACCGGAAGTAACTACAGGTAAGCAAGGGAAGGACCCGAAAGACAGGTGGATTGCAGAAGAAGATAAACACTTGGGGTCCAGCTTACCTTAATTGTTCGTGATGCTTGAGAAAGGAACGGATCGGGAAAAGGGAGCGTTATGGCGTGAAATCAAAGTGGCCTACGACGCAGCAGTTGCTAAAAGATCGAATGTCATGCACAAAAGAAGCATGAGAGCAATTAAAACACTAGTACAAAAATGACAATTTGCGTCGGACCTGGGACCCCCATTTGCGTCGGACCACTCGGTCCGAGCTCACAGTCTCGTCGCAGATGGGAAGACAGCCATCTGCGTCGGATACGACACGACGCAATTAATCAAATATTTGCGTCGGACACAACAAGCATGCGACGCACATGCCCATCCCCTCCATGCATCCACAGTAGCCAGGCAGCCTCATCTGCGTCGCATGTAGTGCCATATGCGACGCAAATGGTGCTTCATCTGCGTCGCATATGGCACTGCATGCGACGCAGATGAGGCTGCCTGGCTCCTGCTGGCTACTGCGCACACACCCATCTGCGTCGCATGTAGTGCCATATGCGACGCGAGATGAAGCACCATTTGCGTCGCATATGGCATTACATGCGCGCGAGATGCTATATTTTTTTCAAACTTTTTTTTTTTTTTTTTTAGCTATTTTTTTTTATTTTCAAAACTAAGCAAACATTATGTTAATAATTATGAGCAAGAAAATTCGGCGAGTCTCCTTTGTAATTTGGACAACCCAAGAAATCGTTGGGAAATTTTTGCATATATATAACCAAAACCTGTTTCAATACATCTCAATCAAGCAACCAATGTTGCAATCAATCAACCAACAAGGTTCAAGCAACCAATGTTGCAATCAATCAACCAACAAGGTTCAAGTAACAAAGTATTATTCTAACCTACAAATACATACACTAACCATCAAACTTAGTCTGCTTTAGTAACGACCCGTACAAAGTATTCCGCAAAAAGTTCTTTGAGGTCGTTGATCTCATATATGGAGTATGGCTCAAGACTTGACGAAAAAGCCTAGAAATATATTAAACTAGTTAATATACTTTAAAATTCAATAAGTATAAATAATGAATTTACAACATACATATACCTCATACAAATTCTCTGCTTCATAGTATAAGCGGATGATTAGAAACATGTATGTCATCACGAAATAGCCGCATTCCACTCCTCCCGATTGTTGAGCACACTACGCCAAATTTAAGATATATATTAGAATCGGAAAAAAAATCCTAAATAGAATTATAAAGTATCAAATACAAAACCATAAGAGTTTTACCCGCATATATGTCCAAGACAATTTAGTTCCTTTATTTGATCCTTCAAGCCCCGTGTATTTTGTATATGCACTAAATATTGAGATTTTGTAACAATTAATTACTATAAACATATAAATTATTTAAAATATCATAAAATGCATGTAAACTTATTAACATGTATAACAACTATGAACTTACGTATTCAACGGTATCTTGATAGCTAAGGATCTATCTTTCTTCATCGAATCAAATATATATACCGTTCTCTTAGATAGACAAATGACAAGAAGAATCCAATGATCCCTAAGGCATGAAGCAAAATGTGATGTTTTATATATATAACCACAAGTTCATAAATATAAAACAAAGTAAAGATTAGTTTAACTAACATACTTTTCAAAATACGGACATATGATGTAACGCATATATTGATTCGCTTTCATTGAACTTGCCATGTAGTTGATCACGGCATCTAAGTGATTGCGTATCATGGTCGCTGAAATCATACTTGGACACATGAAACCAATATTATTATCTCCATGCTCCTCAGACTGCTCTGCCAAGTACCTAAGATCCAAACACTTATAGTTAGAAGAAACAATAAAAATAAATAGCAATGTTAATTAGTTTAGAGTTTGAGAAATCTCACATCATAAATACTTGCAAAATGGATACATTAATCCATGCTCCCGTGAGAAGTTGAAAAACATCTTGTCGTGAGAGAATGATCATATGATCTTTATCAAAGTTGAAGACGGTACCCTTCTGAACTTGCAATTGAAAAGGCTCATCTGAGGGTTTGTCGCAAAATATTCGGTGCATCTCCTTGATATCATCATTCATATCATCCAGTGTCAAGTCAATAAAAGGATCTACGTGCCTATGTGCAGACTCATCGGTGCAAGGATCACTACCAACTATTTTTTTCTTCTTCTTCTTCTTCTTCTTCTTCTTCATCACACCTTCTTTAGGTATATGTTCCTAATTCAATTCGACTTCTTTTTAATTCATATTATATATGTAAATAGATTATTTCATATATAAATCAAGATTACTTAGTATACAAAATTAAGATTACTTAGCATATATAAATCAAAATTTCTTAGTATATATATTTACATTTCTTAGTATATAAATCAAAATATTAAACATAAGTTACCTGATTATCTGAGACTAAAAATACCAACTCTTTCGGCCATTCTATGAATGAACCCTCGGCTTGACTGAGTTTCATGATGTATGGAGTAGGTAGTGGAACTAGAGCTTGCGTAGTCCCGAATAAAAATCATCAACACTCACTTTCACGGCCGTAGGATGTGATGATGACTCCAATTGTGGTTGTACAGTACCCTCAGCTACAATGATCGGTCCCGAGTTATCCGCTATTGCCAAACGACATGGAACCGAACTCTTAACATCCATTGAGAACACAATGTCATTAATTAAGTGTTTTAGAAACATAATATCATAATCGTAGAAGATATAAAATAACTATATACCTGCAAGTTCGCAAATGGATCATTGCCCCCGAGTGACGACTACTAGGATCAAGCTGCGGTGTGAGGACTTGTTTGATTTGGTGCTTGAAGACCAAATTGAGCTGCAAAAAGCCTTTAACTTTTCTTGAAGTATTGCATCTATCTTCGAGTTCATCTCCTCCATCGTCTCGTTCTCTAACTCTTTGGCTCACTCTAGCCTCGAACTCCTTCATCTCCTCATCATCCATGCCCCTACCCTTTCGAGCAGTACTACTCCGATCAGGATCTCCCCAAACCGATGTAATCCCAATGCTACGCCCAGCTGTTAACACACGCCCAGGACGGTCTTTCCTCTGTAGAGCACGTGATAGAGCATCATCCATCCGACCTGGAACAAACTCTCCTTCCTTTTCTTTCCTTTTCCAATCATCCTGCATGCGTCAAATTCAAAAAATTCATATGATTAGTAGAATTCGAGTAATTAGACAAGAAAATATCATAAAATTTGAAGAATGCTTACAATGGATTCTTTTATCTTTTGTGTTTCTTCATTAGGGAAGAAAAGATTTCCTTCCTTATCTTCTTTCGATCTCGCGAGAAGCCATGGCAAAGTTCGATCCGGCAAGGAGGAAATATATGATGATGTGGATGAGTCAACAGATGATGATGTAGAGGATTTAGGGATCTACCCTTTGTCTTTCCAAACGGGAATCATCTCCGCATATGACTTTTGACCCAAAAAATGAGGATGAATGTTGGCAGCCTGAGACTTTCTTGCTCTTTCACTTTTAGCCTAATATAAAAACAAGTAATTAGTTAATATTTACAAAAAAAATTGATTATAACTTATTATGTGATTGTAACGTATATATTATATACCTTAAACTCCTTAGAGCTACACTTTTTCACAAATTCGTCCCAAATCTCTTCCGTGATGAAAGGATAGAGCACGTACGGTTGCATATCATTGTTAGGCCCCGACCTCGTTTTTGTGATCCATCGACCCACTAATCTTGACTTGAAATCTCTCCACCGCTTATCACAAGTAGTCAACACATCTCGTTTCTTCCTCTCATCCTCTTGTATTCCAAACTCTTTCTTCAATATACAAAATTAACCAATAATACATGATTAGTATAATAAACATGATTCAAATTAAATTGAAAGAATTGATTTTAAAAATACATAGGTTTACTTACTTTAGCATCTTCCCATAAACTATTTTTTAGGCCTTGTGGAACATCATCCCAACTATCGTACATGATAGACACTTTGCTTCTACTGATTTCGCCGCAATGTGTCTTGTACGCACCAACATGATCCCCAATCGGACGCATCCAATCATCCCACTGAAGTACTCTTTGGACCCCAGGTTTGGAACGTATCCCTTTTGTAGGACCTCGAGGCTTGCTCACTCTTTTCTTCCTGCTACCTCCATCAGTTATCTCGGCCTCAGAACGTGGGTGTCTATCATCATCGGATGCATCATACATTATGTGATCTTCCATCACTACACCTGAAACCATAAAGCATAAAGACATGTTAGATTCATCAATGAAATACTACAAAATTATTTTAACGAAGCATAAAATATATAATTGAAGATTATAAACAATAGTAGTTGCAATAATATTACATTAGTTACCTATTAATCAGTTTTTTCTTTGACAACGTAAAATCCCTCATTATGGTCTCGGTGAATGTAATTCGGGTCCAGATCTTCCCCTAATGTACTTGGAATGACTACTGACGAAGCAATGACTTCATTGAATTGCTTATCGTATTCCTCTTCATCGTGTACATCATCAATTCCAAGTATTCTCCTTTTTCCTTCAATGACAACAGACCATTTTGAATCGGCAGGGTCAACCATGTAGAATACTTGTTTTGCTTGTGATGCCAATATCAAAGAATCTTCATGATGCCCTAACCGGTTGAAATTGACTAATGTAAAAATGTCATGTTCATCCTTCTTTACACCACGACGAATATCAAACCACTTGCATTGGAAGAGCGGAATCTTGAAGTCAACATAGTCAAGTTCTAATATCTCTTCAATGAACCCGTAGTAAGACTTCATTGTCTCAACAATGGTTCTATCCCATCTACTTTTATACTCAGATGACAAAGCCCCCAACGTAACACCACTATTTTGCATTGTAGATTTGTCATCTTGCCGTTTAGTGTAAAATGAATAACCATTGATGTCATACCCTTCATAGGAAAGAACTTGCATCTTTGACCCATATGCCAACCATCACAACGTATCCGATACATCATTTTTTGGGTCAGATAGTTGGTTCATAACTCGTTCTTTAAACCAATCAACGAACGACCGATTCTGCTCAATCATCAACTCACGTTCATTCTTCAATGGATACTGAGCACTAAGCATCTTCTTGTGCTCATCTAAGTAAGGATGAACTTGTTTTAGATTTTCTAACACCAAAAATTCTGCTTTTCTTTTCAACTCTCCATCACAATCTTTTTCTCCCAATGGTACCACAACCATCAAGCCTTCCTTCATGTCTAGATTTTGGCAATCCAATTGCTTGTGCACGTGCTAAATACCGACTTACATATTCGGATACTTCCTCATGGCTTGTTCTTTGGACAATACTTGCTTCTGGTCTGGCAGGATTCATCACTTTTCCCTTGAGAGTACCCATATGCCTTTCGAAAGGCCACATATACCTCATACAAACGGGCCCACAAAGTTTAATTTCTCGGACAAGATGAATTATCAAATGAGGCATGATGTCAAAGAACGATGGTGGGAAGTACATTTCAAATCGACACATCGTCTCTATTACATCAGCTTGCAATGTATCTAGAGTGTTAGGATCAATCACCTTGCTAGATATAGTTCTGAAGAAGAAACACAACTTCGTAATCGTGTATCTCACTTGGGAAGGCAAAATTCCTCGTATTGCAACAGGTAATAAATGCTGCATCAAGATATGACAATCATGAGATTTCAAACCAACGAGTTTCAAGTCCTTCAGTGAGACAAGGTTTCGAAAATTTGACGAGTATCCAGCAGGGACCTTTAACCTATGCAGAGACTCACAAAAACTCGTTTTCTCCTTCTTAGACAAAGTGTAGCAAGCTGGTGGCAGATAATAGCGTTGTCCCCTCTCCTGAGGTGCTAGTTTTGGTCTTCCCATTTCAGCCATGTCTTTCCTAGCTTTAACTCCATCCTTTGTCTTCCCGGGCATATTCAATAATGTTCCGACAATGGCATCACAAACATTTTTCTCAATGTGCATTAGATCAAGACAATGTCTGACTTCTAAGCATTCCCAATATGGAAGGTCCCAGAACTTAGATCTTTTCTTGTATAAGCTCTTTGAGACACTTTTAAAGGGCTTGCCAAACACTGTTTCAATATCCTTTACCCGATTAGAAACCTCTTTTCCACGCAAGGGTACAGGGGCTTCTCTCATCTCCACTTTTCCGTTGAACAACTTTTTCTTCTTACGAAATGGATGATCTAAAGGAAGCCATGTACGGTAATGCAGGTATACATTCTTCCCACAATGATGTAACCGCTCATCAATCATATCCTCATCACAAATAGGGCATGCCTTTGCTCCTTTAACCGTATACCCTGACAAATTCCCATAAGCCGGGAAATCATTAATCGTGCAAAATATCATGGCACGTAATGTGAAGTCAGTTTTCGTATACGCATCGAACATCGAAACACCTTCATCCCACAACAATTTCAGATCTTGAAGAAGTGGGCCAAGATACACATCTATGTCGTTTCCGGGTTGCTTAGAACCCGAAATAAGAAGCGATAGCAGAATAAATTTAAGCTTCATGCATAACCAGGGGGGCAGATTATAAATGGTCAGTAGAACCGGCCAAGTGTTATGTTGAGTACCTAGTGTGCCAAAAGGGTTCATCCCATCTGTACAAAGTCCAAGCCTAAGATTTCGAGGTTCTTTACCAAAACCTGCGAACTTTCGGTCGATATTTCTCCATTGCGGAGAATCGGCCGGATGTCTAAGCATCCCATCTTTCTTCCTCTTGTGCGCATGCCACCTTAATAATTTAGCATTATTTTCATCCGAAAATAAACGCCTAAATCTTGGAATAATTGGAAGATACCAAAGAACCTTCGCCGGAGTTTCTTTCTTTCTCACTCCCTCATCATCCTGTTTTATCTTGTACCGAGATACTCCACACCTTGGACACTCACCCAAATCCTTGTACTCATTTCGATACAGCACACAATCATTTGGACATGCATGTATCTTCTCATATTCCATACCTAATGGACACAACAATTTCTTTGCCTCATAGGTAGAGTTAGGAATTTCATTCCCTTCGAGTAGCAATTCTTGTAAAAAAGTGAACAACTCACTGAGACTTTTATACTGTCAACTATACTTCGATTTCATATTGAACAATGTGAGGATGCCCGGAAAGTTTAGTGAAATTCTTACACCCCAGGATACATAGGTTTGTCCGCTGCACTTAGAATACTATTATACATATGCGGACGATCGGTTCCTTCATCCTCCAAATTGTGCAACATCTCATCTACCCTATCATTCTCATCAACTACCCTATCATTCTCATTATCATCCTCTCCTTTTTCAATATCAACCTCAACCTCATCATCAATGTGATCAACATGCAAATCATCACACAAGCTAGTGGAGCTCATACCCTGATCATAAAACTCTCCATGCCATGTCCACCTAGTATAGTTACTCTTAAACCCACGACGAATCAAATGATCCTTAATTTGATCCACATCACGATACCCCCTAAAGTTATTGCAATCACAACAAGGACACAAGACTAACTTTGACCCATTCTGCGATTGATGTTCTAACGCAACCCTGATAAATTCATCAACCCCTCGTAGAAATGTCGCCGAAATTCGATTACCATACATCGAGGTTCGATCCATATTCATACACTAGAGACACCAAACAAGAACACAATCGATCACATCATTCAAAGTGTCTTATCAAATGCAGTCATGAACATTTGGGTCCTTATCACTCCAACCTAACCCATCCTTGAGTTTCTCATCTCACTAGTGAATGAACATTTAGTTTTCAATTCTAAGAAAAATCCGGCAGCACTTCCCTACAGTTCTCCAAGTACACGATGAAGATAGTAGGTAAACTATCAACATATGTACCCAGAGAACGCTTAGGGAAATGAGCTAAATCTTTCTTAGAATCGAAAACCAAACATTCATTCACATCCTAAGTGAGATAAGAAACCCAAAGACAGTCCCAAACCGGGGACTATTCAAGACTTACTCCTAATGAGTAAGCCTCGAACGGGTATCTAGGGCAATGATGCACACATTGCAATTAAACAGCAAAAACCAATCCATTCCTTAGATTTCCCTTCCCACCGCATTAAGGTATGTCCATATAAGTTTGGTCATAATTCAACATATGCTTTCCCAATCACATAACCAAACAATTCATATATACTTTCTCAATCACATAATTCAACATTATAGGGACAAATAAAACAAATAAACATAAAGCAAAAGCTATAATATATATACCTCTGCTCTCAAGGAGCAGCGAAGACAAGCACAACGAGGTGAGCTTGGAGCACCAGCCGACACGTAGAAGATGGAATGTGGCAACTGCATTAGGGCATTAACCAACCCACAAATTAAATAGTGATTAAGTCATAACTCATAAACATCAACTATCTAATATTAAGACATCAACAAATTAGAAATTAAGAAATAACATTAAGATTAAAGTAGAATTATTAAGATCAATGGTAAAAAACAAGAATGACTTGTGAATATAATTATATAGTAGAAAGGAAGTATTTTAGAGCACTACAAACTATATAAATTCATGAGCACTACAAACTATAAACATCCTAAATATAATCTTAAAATCTTAAACTACAAACTACAAATTAAACTACAAACATCCTAAATTCAATATTAAAATTCAATCTTAAACTACAAACTACAATCACTCTACTAATACAATCACAAACTCCTTAATTAAGATCTAGCAAAAATAAGGAAAAAATTCCAAAAATAAAAAGACAGAAATTGGTAAAAAAAAAAGACATAAATTGAGACAGAAAATTGAAAAAAATAAAAAAAAGACTTACATTGCTCGGAGACGGGGAGACGGAAAGCAACTCGAGACACGGCGGCGACGGCGAGCAGCGGGGGAGCGCGGCGCGACGGGGGAGCGCGGTGCGACGTGAGTGAGTGAGAGAAAGAGGAGTGCAAGAGAGAGAGAGTGAGTGAGAGAGAGAAGAGGAGGAGGAGCGCCGGCGCGAGGTAATGCCGGAGCAGCGGCGGCGCGACGGGGAGATGTCCTTCGGCGGCACGGCAGTGAGTGGGAATTCGCATGAGAGAGAGAAGTGCGAGTAGTGTTTGTGAATATTGGCAACTGATGGGCGGGATACGAAAAATAAAACATGAAATAAGAGTCATCTGCGTCGGATGGTCCTATGGTCCGACGCAGATGACCAAATCTGGGCGGGATACAAGTCATCGGCGTCGGATGGACCAATGGTCCGACGCAGATGACTAAGTAAGGCTGGGATTTTGGGCTTGTATACGAAATGTCATCTGCGTCGGATGGGCCTATGGTCCGACGTAGATGACTAAGTAAGGCTGGGATTTTGGGCTTGTATACGAACGTCATCTGCGTCGGACCATAGGCCCATCCGACGCGGATGACTAAATAATAAAATATTGGGCGGGATACAAAACATTTGCGTCGGATGGGCCTATGGTCCGACGCAGATGACTAAGTAAAGCTGGGAACTTTTGGGCTGTATACGAAACGTCATCTGCGTCGGATGGGCTTATGGTCCGACGCAGATGACTTATTTGCGTCATATGAAATCTTAATGCGACGCACACGGTGATGCAAAAACAGCTCGTATAATCCCCTGCTAGGCTATTTGCGTCGGACTTTTACGTAGGATCCGACGCACATATATCATTTGCGTCATTTGCTCTTTAAATACGACTGCAAATAGTCAGACGCAAATCGTGAATTCTGTAGTAGTGAAAGGTGTTGGAGTCAAATCAATGAAGGTGTTACTTTATGGGTAGCACAACTTGCGGCAGTTGAGCGTATGCAAGCTAGTGGTGAGGTTATTAACGACTTAGAGGCTAAAGCACATGATCTTTACAGACAAAAAAAGGATAAAGCTTTCGAGTTTTACCATTGTTGGGTAGCAATGCAACACCTTCCAAGATGGATGTCTGGTAAAGATTCAATCGTTGTGAGTGAAGGGAGTTCTAAAAGATCAAGCGACGAAGCCGGAACTAGTGTGCGTTCCGAAGGTTGGAAGAAAATGAAAGCCCAAAACAAATTGAAAGGTGTTGCAACAAGCTTGGATGAATTCAACAACACTTTAAGCGGTATGCAAAATGAGCGAGGTCTAATGAGGAAGGGAATGTCTGATATGCTCGAGTACCAAAAACAACGCGACGAAACAAAAATGAGGTTTAAGATGTTTCAATTGTTGATGACAAAATCTTATCTTGAACCATTTTAGGAAGAGTATCTTGCGAAGCTGAAGGAAGAGTTCATGAAGTAACTCATATGTTTTTAGGATATATGTTATTGTGTTTTAATGGTTAATGTTGTATTATTTTATGATTTATGTTTAAATTGTTAAATGTAAGCGTGTTTTAGTTAATGGCCTTGTGTTCTAATGATTCATGTACCAATATTTATGATTAATGAACTTGTATTTTATCTTATTCACTGACGTTGTAGATTGCAATTCGTAGATATAGAACCATTCTTATCCGTTGATATAGATTGCAATCTTATCCGCAGAGATAGAACCAATCTTATCCGTTGATATAGATTGCAATCTTATCTGCAGAGATGGAACCAATCTTATGTGTAGATATAGATTACAATCTTATCCGCAGAGATAGAACCAATCTTATCCGTTGATATAGATTGCAATCTTATCCGCAGAGATAGAACCAATCTTATACGTAGATATAGATTGCAATCTTATCTATATATGTCTATAAAAGAAGAGTTACATTGCATTTGGTTTTCAGAACAATATTCTCCATCCAACAAACACTACAACTTTCCCCCTTCTTATAATTTCTCACAAACATGAACCCAAATGAAAATTCTTCTAGTTCAAGTGATGAATTCCTTGATGACAATGTCAACAACATCATCGCTGTGAACGAGTGTCTAGATGAAGAAGAAGACTACATAATCGAGCAAGCTGCTCAAATGGTTGTTGCCCCAGTCGCAGAAGAATCCAGCAACAGAAGAAGATCTTATAAGAAGCTTGAGTACATTGATAGAGATCGTGAAGCTGCAAACACAAGGTTAATGAACGATTACTTTGTTGATCGTCCGTTATACCCAGAATCTATGTTTCGACGTAGATTTCGTATGCGTAGGTCTCTATTCCTTTGAGTTGTGGAGGCAGCGACTGCGAAACAACACAAATACTTCGAGCAACGTCGCGACGCTACTGGGAAACTAGGAGCCACTCCTATCCAGAAATGCACAGCAATGTTGAGGATGCAAGCCTACGGGGTAGCAGCTGATTCAAATGATGAGTACATCAAAATAGCTCAGTCAACTGCAAAAGCAAGGCTTGCTCACTTTCTTAAAGGGGTTCGAGAAGCGTTCACAGAAGAGTACTTGAGGAGGCCTACCATTACAGATTTGCAGCGCCTCCTATATGATGGAGAGAGACGGGGATTTCCGGGCATGATGGGCAGTATAGATTGCATGGTTGGCAATGGAAAAACTATCCGCGTGCTTGGAATGGATTATACCAAGGAAGGATTAAATCTGCAACAATTATCTTAGAAGTTGTTGCCTCTGGTGACTTATGGATATGGCACGCATTTTTTAGAATACCTGGAACTTGCAATGACATCAATGTGTTGCAACGATCTCCGGTGTTCGATGATTTATATCAAGGTAAAGCCCCTCAAGTGAACTTTACAGTCAATGGGAACACATATAACAAAGGATACTATCTAACTGATGGGATATATCCTAAGTGGGCGGTGTTCATCCCAGCGATCGACTCCCAATGAATCCCGTGGATCAATTGTTCACTGAGCGACAAGAATCGGTCCGAAAAGATGTTGAGCGGGCATTTGGCGTTCTTCAATCACATTTCGCAATAATACAAAGACCAGCTCTTGTATGGGATGAAACGTTGTTGTGGGAGATAATGCTGGCTTGCATAATTCTTCATAATATGATTGTTGAGGATGAGCGAGATACATATCAGAATTATGGTGACATGTCGGATTTCGAGCAAGAAAATGCAACAGCAATTAGCGGATCAACGCGTACAAACTATTCTGTGCAACATGGTCGAATTAATGATATTGGAATGGAACGATATAAGGAAAGGCAAGCTGATGCATGGGATAGGAAATGTGCACACCGCCTTACAACGAGACTTGGTTCAACATATTTGGCAAATTAATCACCAATCTCCCGATGACGAATGAAGATCTAAATTATTGCAATATTTTATTTAAAATTAATTGTATGGTACTTTGTTTAATTTCATCTATTTTTTCAATGAATTTATGGTGTTTTTTTGCGTATTCAGTTGTCGTTATAATTAACGTTAAAATCGGGTACATTATTATAATTAGCAATTATGTAATTGTCAAATTAAACCGCAAAGGAAAAATGGGTAAACTAGTGTAATTAAAAATAACGCTTTTTTGTTAACGTAATATAATTAATGAATTAATCCGATTAATTAAAAGGCAATTATTTAATTATAATTACCATATTTTGATTTAATTAATATTTTCTGAAATTAATGTGATGAATCAAATTATTTTTTTAATATTGGTGGGGTATGGAAAGTAGGAGAGAGAAAAGTAGGTGGGGTATGGAAAAGTATGAGAGAGAAGGTAAATGGGGAGGTTAATGAATGTAGGTATGGAATTGTGAAATGGGGAGGGTGGGTGATAAAGTTAGTGGAAAGTGATGTGGACGAATGAGGTGAAGAGAGAGAAATTATGGAGATGTTAATGAATGTTGATGCTCTAGCACCTACATTGGTTGGTAAATGAGGTTCCCCATTTGTAAAAAACTGAATATAGAAACCTTCCCACCAATGGAAGTAGGTTGCGGATAATGGAAAAAAAAATGGGGAACACCATCAATTAGGGAACCCTCCCAATATTGAGGAAGGATGAAAGAGCGCCAAGTGTAAAGCATTTTGGGATTACAAAACCCACGTGAAATTGAAAGGAGCAGCGTGTGAGAATTTTTTTTTAAAAAAAGGTGCAGTGCGCCAATCAGAGCGCGACAAGTGTCACACTCCGCACGCCCCTTGCCTCAGAACGAATTGCTGCGCGCTATGTGTTATATTACAAACGGTAATATTACCGTTTATTAAAATTAACATAACTTTTTATATATAATGAATAAAAAAAAAATTATACCAACGGTCATACTTTTTTATCCTCTATAAATAGAGACCAATCTTGATATTTTTTCAACACTTCAAAAAATCCATTATTTCTCATTAAGTACTTCTTATATCTTATTTAGTCATAATGGATCCAAATCATCCTAATTATAGAAATATATATCAAGAAAATGCAAATTACCAACAACATCCAAATTCCCAACAAAATTCCAATTACCAACAAAATCCAAATTCCCAACAAAATCCAAATTACCAACAAAATCCAAATTCCCAACCAATTTCAAATACTCCTTTTGATCCAAACATGCTAAACAATCCTCAATTCCATGCTATGTTCCAACCCTTTGTAAACCAGAATAATCCTCAAAATTTGTCACCTGACACCCTTCATCCAACATCTCAACACGTAAATCCATATCCCACAACTCCGGGAGGAGACGGGAGTAGCAATAGAATGCGAGTTGAAAACCAATTTCCAACGCAATCACTTGGTGATGATGAAGATGTAGTTCAAGTTCAAGTTCAAGTTACACAACCGGAAGTAACTACAGGTAAGCAAGGGAAGGACCCGAAAGACAGGTGGATTGCAGAATAAGATAAACATTTGGTGTCCGCTTACCTTATGTTCCGGTGATGCTGAGAAAGGAACAGATCGGGAAAAGGGAGCGTTATGGCGTGAAACCAAAGTGGCCTACGACGCAGCAGTTGCTAAAAGACCGAATGTCATGCACAAAAGAAGCATGAGAGCAATTAAAAGGTGTTGGAGTCAAAACAATGAAGGTGTTACTTTATGTGTAGCACAACTTGCGGCAGTTGAGCGTATGCAAGCTAGTGGTGAGGTTATTAACGACTTAGAGGCTAAAGCACATGATCTTTACTGACAAAAAATGGATAAAGCTTTCGAGTTTTACCATTGTTGGGTAGCAATGCAACACCTTCCAAGATGGATGTCTGGTAAAGATTCAATCGTTGTGAGTGAAAGGAGTTCTAAGAGATCAAGCGACGAAGACGGAACTAGTGTGCGTCCCGAAGGTTGGAAGAAAATGAAAGCCCAAAACAAATTGAAAGTTGTTGCAACAAGCTTGGATGAATTCAACAACACTTTAAGCGGTATGCAAAATGAGCGAGGTCTAATGAGGAAGGGAATGTCTGATATGCTCGAGTACCAAAAACAACGAGATGAAACAAAAATGAGGTTTAAGATGTTTCAATTGTTGATGACAAAATCGTATCTTGAACCATTTTAGGAAGAGTATCTTGCGAAGCTGAAGGAAGAGTTCATGAAGTAACTCATATGTTTTTAGGATATATGTTATTGTGTTTTAATG
Organism: Beta corolliflora; assembly: GCA_947648045.1. Classification (NCBI taxonomy): domain Eukaryota; kingdom Viridiplantae; phylum Streptophyta; class Magnoliopsida; order Caryophyllales; family Amaranthaceae; genus Beta; species Beta corolliflora. The sequence goes on from CANSZD010002861.1 coordinate 112,213, forward strand.
GTTAATGTTGTATTGTTTTATGATTTATGTTTAAATTGTTAAATGTAAGCGTGTTTTAGTTAATGGCCTTGTGTTCTAATGATTCATGTACCAATATTTATGATTAATGAACTTGTATTTTATCTTATTCACTAACGTTGTAGATTGCAATTCGTAGATGTAGAACCAATCTTATCCGTTGATATAGATTGCAATCTTATCCGCAGAGATAGAACCAATCTTATTCGTTGATATAGATTGCAATCTTATCCGCAGAGATGGAACCAATCTTATCCGTAGATATAGATTGCATTCTTATCTGCATAGATAGAACCAATCTTATCCGTTGATATAGATTGCAATCTTATCCGCAGAGATAGAACCAATCTTATACGTAGATATAGATTGCAATGTTATCTATATATGTCTATAAAAGAAGAGTTACATTGCATTTGGTTTTCAGAACAATATTCTCCATCCAACAAACACTACAACTTTCCCCCTTCTTATAATTTCTCACAAACGTGACCCCAAATGAAAATTCTTCTAGTTCAAGTGATGAATTCTTTGATGACTATGTCAACAACATCATCGCTGTGAACGAGTGTCTAGATGAAGAAGAAGACTACATAATCGAGCAAGCTGCTCAAATGGTTGTTGCCTCAGTCGCAGAAGAATCCAGCAACAGAAGAAGATCTTATAAGAAGCTTGAGTACATTGATAGAGATCGTGAAGCTGCAAACACAAGGTTAATGAACGATTACTTTGTTGATCGTCCGTTATACCCAGAATCTATGTTTCGACGTAGATTTCGTATGCGTAGGTCTCTATTCCTTCGAGTTGTGGAGGCAGCGACTGCGAAACAACACAAATACTTCGAGCAACGTCGCGACACTACTGGGAAACTAGGAGCCACTCTTATCCAGAAATGCACAGTAGTGTTGAGGATGCTAGCCTACGGGGTAGCAGCTGATTCGATTGATGAGTACATCAAAATAGCTCAGTCAACTGCAAAAGCAAGCCTTGCTCACTTTGTTAAAGGGGTTCGAGAAGCGTTCACAGAAGAGTACTTGAGGAGGCCTACCATTACAGATTTGCAGCGCCTCTTATATGATGGAGAGAGACGGGGATTTCCGGGCTTGATGGGCAGTATAGATTGCATGCATTGGCAATGAAAAAACTGTCCGCGTGCTTGGGAAGGATTATACCAAGGAAGGATTAAATCTGCAACGGTTATCTTAGAAGTTGTTGCCTCTGGTGACTTATGGATATGGCACGCATTTTTTGGAATACCTGAAACTTGCAATGACATCAACGTGTTGCAACGATCTCCGGTGTTCGATGATTTATATCAAGGTAAAGCCCCTCAAGTGAACTTTACAGTCAATGGGAACACATATAACAAAGGATACTATCTAACTGATGGGATATATCCTAAGTGGGCCGTGTTCATCCCAGCGATTCGACTCCCAATGAATCCCGTGGATCAATTGTTCACTGAGCGACAAGAATCGGTCCGAAAAGATGTTGAGCGGGCATTTGGCATTCTTCAATCACGTTTCGCAATAATACAAGGGATATTATCTCAGATAACCCTGACATATAGGCCTTTTTCCCAAATAACCCTGACATTTTCACCCCTATCTCGGATAACCCTAAACTCGTATTTTGTCATTAAACTTGACGGAATAGCTAACGGCGTTAACTCTTTGACATTTATAATTAACAACCTAATCTTTTAAAAGAAAAAAAACCATTTGTGTTCATCATCCCCTTCACTCTTGTTCTTCATATCATGTCTTCATCCTCTCACTCTCCTCCACCTCCTCCACCACCACCTGATTTTCTCTCTCCTCCTTCATTCCCCTGCTTCACCACTCTCTCTTCTCCAGCACCCCCTGATTTTATCTCTTTCTCTCTCCTCCCTCAACGTCTCCTTCCCAGACCTTCGTCTCCACCATCACGCATCCACCATTCCTACCCAGAAATTTCGACCGAAGAAATGCAGATTTGGAAGCTCGAAATTCTACACAAAAATGTAGAAATTTCGACATAAGAAATGCAGATTTGGAAGCAGACCGATGATTTGAGCAGAACAAACTAGAAATGAAGTTGCAAAAGAAGAAGATGATGGTGCTCATGATGAACCGATTTCGAAGCTTGTAGAAGAATATGATTCTCATGTAAATTTTTTGCTCTATAAATTTGATGTTGTAATTGGGTTTTTAATGTGCTTTTGGATGATTCTCCAATTGTTGATTGCATCTCAATGTTTAGAATTCCCGTTTTTCTCTTCTTCTTTTTTTACTTTGAGATCTGAATTAATTTTTTTTTACATGAATTTGATTTTATTTATCTCAACCGTCCATTCATATTTTTACATTTTTTTGTGTGGTTTTAGCTGCTCATGGAATTAGTCTTAAGATTGATTTATAATATTTTCTCCTGTATCACTAATGGAGTATACTATTGGCTATGACTTTAGATCTTGATGGGTTGACAACTATAAAACTTGGCTCAACTTACATGAATTTGATTTTATTTATCTCAACTCTCTCGCTTTGGTATCTGTTGGTTTCTGATCTGTAGAATGGTGTTGGTTAGTGTTTTGGGTATGTTTGATTTAGTTTGAGAAAGTGAAATCACATATATGGAGGTATACGCACAGGAGTTTGTTGCCTCCCAGACACGTGCTGCACATTCATGGTGAAGGAGGAGGTGGAGGAGGTGAAGGAGAGGAGATGAGAGAGAAAATCATGGTGGTGGAGGAGGTGGAGGAGGTGAAGGAGAGGAGATGAAGACATGGAGTGAAGAACAGGAGAGAGGAAGATGAAGAACACAATTTTTTTTCTTTTAAAAAATAGGTTTTTAATTACAAATGCCAAATAGTTAACGTCGTAAACCAATCCGTCAAGTTTAATGATGAAATACGAGTTCAGGGTTATCCGAGATAGGGGTGAAAATGTCGGGGTTATTTGGGAAAAAGGTCTATATGTCAAGGTTATCTGAGATAGAAGACCAGCTCTTGTATGGGATGAAACGTTGCTGTGGGAGATAATGATGGCTTGCATAATTCTTCATAATATGATTGTTGAGGATGAGCGAGATACATATCAGAATTATGGTGACATGTCAGAATTCGAGCAAGAAAATGCAACAGCAATTAGCGGATCAACGCGTACAAACTATTCTGTGCAACATGGTCGAATTAATGATATTGGAATGGAACGATATATGGAAAGGCGAGCTGATGCATGGGATAGAAATGTGCACACCGCCTTACAACGAGACTTGCTTCAACATATTTGGCAAATTAATCACCAATCTCCCGATGACGAATGAAGATCTAAATTATTGCAATATTTTATTTAAAATTAATTGTATGGTACTTTGTTTAATTTCATCTATGTTTTTTTCAATGAATTTATGGTGTGTTTTTTTGCGTATTTAGTTGTCACTATAATTGACGTTAAAATCGGGTAAATTATTATAATTAGCAATTATGTAATTGTCAAATTAAACCGCAAAGGAAAAATGGGTAAACTAGTGTAATTAAAAATAATGTTTTTTTGTTAACGTAATATAATTAATGAATTAATCCGATTAATTAAAAGGCAATTATTTAATTATAATTACCATATTTTGATTTAATTAATATTATCTGAAATTAATGTGATGAATCACATTATTTTTTTAATATTGGTGGGGTATGGAAAGTAGGAGAGAGAAAAGTAGGTGGGGTATGGAAAAGTAGGAGAGAGAAGGTAAATGGGGAGGTTAATGAATGTAGGTATGGAATTGTGAAATGGGGAGGGTGGGTGATAAAGTTAGTGGAAAGTGATGTGGACGAATGAGGAGAAGAGAGAGAAATTATGGGGATGTTAATGAATGTTGATGCTCTAGCACCTACATTGGTTGGTAAATGAGGTTCCCCATTTGTAAAAAACTGAATATGGAAACCTTCCCACCAATGGAAGTAGGTTGCTGATAATGGAAAAAAAAAATGGGGAACACCATCAATTAGGGAACCCTCCCAATATTGAGGAAGGATGAAAGAGCGCCAAGTGTAAAGCATTTTGGGATTACAAAACCCACGTGAAATTGAAAGGAGCAGCGTGTGAGAATTTTTTTTTTAAAAAAAAGGTGCAACGCGCCAATCAGAACGCGACAAGTGTCACACTCCGCACGCCCCTTGCCTCAGAACGAATTGCTGCCCGCTATGTGTTATATTACAAACGGTAATATTACCGTTTATTAAAACTAACATAACTTTTTATATATAATGAATAAAAAAAATTATGCCAACAGTCATATTTTTTTATCCTCTATAAATAGAGACCAATCTTGATATTTTTTCAACACTTCAAAAAATCCATTATTTCTCATTAAGTACTTCTTATATCTTATTTAGTCATTATGGATCCAAATCATCCTAATTATAGAAATATATATCAAGAAAATGCAAATTACCAACAACATCCAAATTCCCAACAAAATTTTAATTACCAACAAAATCCAAATTCCCAACAAAATCCAAATTACCAACAAAATCCAAATTCCCAACCAATTTCAAATACTCCTTTTGATCCAAACATGCTAAACAATCCTCAATTCCATGCTATGTTCCAAGCCTTTGTAAACCAGAATAATCCTCAAAATTCGTCACCTGGCACACTTCATCCAACATCTCAACACGTAGATCCATATCCCACAACTCCGGGAGGAGACGGGAGTAGCAATAGAATGCGAGTTGAAAACCAATTTCCAACGCAATCACTTGGTGATGATGAAGATGTAGTTCAAGTTCAAGTTCAAGTTCCACAACCGGAAGTAACTACAGGTAAGCAAGGGAAGGACCCGAAAGACGGGTGGATTGCGAGAAGAAGATAAGCACTTGGTGTCCGCTTACCTTAATTGTTTCGGTGATGCCGAGAAAGGAACAGATCGGGAAAAGGGAGCGTTATGGCGTGAAATCAAAGTGGCCTACGACGCAGCAGTTGCTAAAAGACCGAATGTCATGCACAAAAGAAGCATGAGAGCAATTAAAAGGTGTTGGAGTCAAATCAATGAAGGTGTTACTTTATGGGTAGCACAACTTGCGGCAGTTGAGCGTATGCAAGCTAGTGGTGAGGTTATTAACGACTTAGAGGCTAAAGCACATGATCTTTACAGACAAAAAAAGGATAAAGCTTTCGAGTTTTACCATTGTTGGGTAGCAATGCAACACCTTCCAAGATGGATGTCTGGTAAAGATTCAATCGTTGTGAGTGAAAGGAGTTCTAAGAGATCAAGCGACGAAGCCGGAACTAGTGTGCGTCCCGAAGGTTGGAAGAATATGAAAGCCCAAAACAAATTGAAAGGTGTTGCAACAAGCTTGGATGAATTCAACAACACTTTAAGCGGTATGCAAAATGAGCGAGGTCTAATGAGGAAGGGAATGTCTGATATGCTCGAGTACCAAAAACAACGAGATGAAACAAAAATGAGGTTTAAGATGTTTTAATTGTTGATGACAAAATCGTATCTTGAACCATTTGAGGAAGAGTATCGTGCGAAGCTGAAGGAAGAGTTCATGAAGTAACTCATATGTTTTTAGGATATATGTTATTGTGTTTTAATGGTTAATGTTGTATTGTTTTATGATTTATGTTTAAATTGTTAAATGTAAACGTGTTTTAGTTAATGGCCTTGTGTTCTAATGATTCATGTACCAATATTTATGATTAATGAACTTGTATTTTATCTTATTCACTGACGTTGTAGATTGCAATTCGTAGATATAGAACCAATCTTATCCGTTGATATAGATTGCAATCTTATCCGCAGAGATATAACCAATCTTATCCGTTGATATAGATTGCAATCTTATCCGTAAAGATGGAACCAATCTTATCCGTAGATATAGATTGGAATCTTATCCGCAGAGATAGAACCAATCTTATCCGTTGATATAGATTGCAATCTTATCCGCAGAGATAGAACCAATCTTATACGTAGATATAGATTGCAATGTTATCTATATATGTCTATAAAAGAAGAGTTACATTGCATTTGGTTTTCAGAACAATATTCTCCATCCAACAAACACTACAACTTTCCCCCTTCTTATAATTTCTCACAAACATGAACCCAAATGAAAATTCTTCTAGTTCAAGTGATGAATTCTTTGATGACTATGTCAACAACATCATCGCTGTGAACGAGTGTCTAGATGAAGAAGAAGACTACATAATCGAGCAAGCTGCTCAAATGGTTGTTGCCCCAGTCGTAGAAGAATCCAGCAATAGAAGAAGATTTTATAAGAAGCTTGAGTACATTGATAGAGATTGTGAAGCTGCAAACACAAGGTTAATGAACGATTACTTTGTTGATCGTCCGTTATACCCAGAATCTATGTTTCAACGTAGATTTCGCATGCGTAGGTCTCTATTCCTTCGAGTTGTGGAGGCAGCGACTGCGAAACAACACAAAAACTTCGAGCAACGTCGCGACACTACTGGGAAACTAGGAGCCACTCCTATCCAGAAATGCACAGCAGTGTTGAGGATGCTAGCCTACGGGGTAGCAGCTGATTCAATTGATGAGTACATCAAAATAGCTCAGTCAACTGCAAAAGCAAGCCTTGCTCACTTTGTTAAAGGGGTTCGAGAAGCGTTCACAGAAGAGTACTTGAGGAGGCCTACCATTACTGATTTGCAGCGCCTCCTATATGATGGAGAGAGACGGGGATTTCCGGGCATGATGGGCAGTATAGATTGCATGCATTGGCAATGGAAAAACTGTCCGCGTGCTTGGAAAGGATTATACCAAGGAAGGATTAATCTGCAACGGTTATCTTTGAAGTTGTTGCCTCTGGTGACTGATGGATATGCCACGCATTTTTTAGAATACCTGGAACTTGCAATGACATCAACGTGTTGCAACGATCTCCGGTGTTCGATGATTTATATCAAGGTAAAGCCCCTCAAGTGAACTTTACAGTGAATGGGAACACATATAACAAAGGATACTATCTAACTGATGGGATATATCCTAAGTGGGCGGTGTTCATCCCAGCGATTCGACTCCCAATGAATCCCGTGGATCAACTGTTCACTGAGCTACAAGATTCGGTCCGAAAAGATGTTGAGCGGGCATTTGGCGTTCTTCAATCACGTTTCGCAATAATACAAAGACCAGCTCTTGTATGGGATGAAACGTTGCTGTGGGAGATAATGCAGGCTTGCATAATTCCTCATAATATGATTGTTGAGGATGAGCGAGATACATATCAGAATTGTGGTGACATGTCACAATTCGAGCAAGAAAATGCAACAGCAATTAGCGGATCAACGCGTACAAACTATTTTGTGCATCATGGTCGAATTAATGATATTGGAATGGAACGATATATGGAAAGGCGAGCTGATGCATGGGATAGAAATGTGCACACCGCCTTACAACGAGACTTGGTTCAACATATTTGGCAAATTAATCACCAATCTCCCGATGACGAATGAAGATCTAAATTATTGCAATATTTTATTTAAAATTAATTGTATGGTACTTTGTTTAATTTCATCTATGTTTTTTTCAATGAATTTATGGTGTTTTTTTGCGTATTTAATTGTCGTTATAATTAACGTTAAAATCGGGTAAATTATTATAATTAGCAATTATGTAATTGTCAAATTAAACCGCAAAGGAAAAATGGGTAAACTAGTTTAATTAAAAATAACGTTTTTTTGTTAACGTAATATAATTAATGAATTAATCCGATTAATTAAAAGGCAATTACTTAATTATAATTACCATATTTTGATTTAATTAATATTTTCTGAAATTAATGTGATGAATCAAATTATTTTTTTAATATTGGTGGGGTATGGAAAGTAGGAGAGAGAAAAGTAGGTGGGGTATGGAAAAGTTGGAGAGAGAAGGTAAATGGGGAGGTTAATGAATGTAGGTATGGAATTGTGAAATGGGGAGGGTGGGTGATAAAGTTAGTGGAAAGTGATGTGGACGAATGAGGTGAAGAGAGAGAAATTATGGGGATGTTAATGAATGTTAATGCTCTAGCACCTACATTGGTTGGTAAATGAGGTTCCCCATTTGTAAAAAACTGAATATGGAAACCTTCCCACCAATGGAAGTAGGTTGCTGATAATGGAAAAAAAAATGGGGAACACCATCAATTAGGGAACCCTCCCAATATTGAGGAAGGATGAAAGAGCGCCAAGTGTAAAGCATTTCGGGATTACAAAACCCACGTGAAATTGAAAGGAGCAGCGTGTGAGAATTTTTTGTTAAAAAAAAGGTGCAACGCGCCAATCAGAGCGCGACAAGTGTCACACTCCGCACGCCCCTTGCCTCAGAACGAATTGCTGCCCGCTATGTGTTATATTACAAACGGTAATATTACCGTTTATTAAAACTAACATAACTTTTTATATATAATGAATAAAAAAAAATTATGCCAACAGTCATATTTTTTTATCCTCTATAAATAGAGACCAATCTTGATATTTTTTTCAACACTTCAAAAAATCCATTATTTCTCATTAAGTACTTCTTATATCTTATTTAGTCATTATGGATCCAAATCATCCTAATTATAGAAATATATATCAAGAAAATGCAAATTACCAACAACATCCAAATTCCCAACAAAATTCCAATTACCAACAAAATCCAAATTCCCAATAAAATCCAAATTACCAACAAAATCCAAATTCTCAACCAATTTCAAATACTCCTTTTGATCCAAACATGCTAAACAATCCGCAATTCCATGCTATGTTCCAAGCCTTTGTAAACCAGAATAATCCTCAAAATTCGTCACCTGGCACACTTCATCCAACATCTCAACACATAGATCTATATCCCACTACTCCGGGAGGAGACGTGAGTAGCAATAGAATGCGAGTTGAAAACCAATTTCAAACACAATCACTTGGTAATGATGAAGATGTAGTTCAAGTTCAAGTTGAAGTTTCACAACCGGAAGTAACTACAGGTAAGCAAGGGAAGGACCCGAAAGACAGGTGGATTGCAGATTAAGATAAACACTTGGTGTCCGCTTACCTTAATTGTTCCGGTGATGCTGAGAAAGGAACAGATCGAGAAAAGGGAGCGTTATGGCGTGAAATCAAAGTGGCCTACGACGCACCAGTTGCTAAAAGACCGAATGTCATGCACAAAAGAAGCATGAGAGCAATTAAAAGGTGTTGGAGTCAAATCAATGAAGGTGTTACTTTATGGGTAGCACAACTTGCGGCAGTTGAGCGTATGCAAGCTAGTGGTGAGGCTATTAACGACTTAGAGGCTAAAGCACATGATCTTTACAGACAAAAAAAGGATAAAGCTTTCGAGTTTTACCATTGTTGGGTAGCAATGCAACACCTTCCAAGATGGATGTCTGGTAAAGGTTCAATCGTTGTGAGTGAAGGGAGTTCTAAGAGATCAAGCGACGAAGCCGGAACTAGTGTGCGTCCCGAAGGTTGGAAGAAAATGAAAGCCCAAAACAAATTGAAAGGTGTTGCAACAAGCTTGGATGAATTCAACAACACTTTAAGCGGTATGCAAAATGAGCGAGGTCTAATGAGGAAGGGAATGTCTGATATGCTCGAGTACCAAAAACAACGAGATGAAACAAAAATGAGGTTTAAGATGTTTTAATTGTTGATGACAAAATCGTATCTTGAACCATTTGAGGAAGAGTATCGTGCGAAGCTGAAGGAAGAGTTCATGAAGTAACTCGTATGTTTTTAGGATATATGTTATTGTGTTTTAATGGTTAATGTTGTATTGTTTTATGATTTATGTTTAAATTGTTAAATGTAAGCGTGTTTTAGTTAATGGCCTTGTGTTCTAATGATTCATGTACCAATATTTATGATTAATGAACTTGTATTTTATCTTATTCACTGACGTTGTAGATTGCAATTTGTAGATATAGAACCAATTTTATCCGTTGATATAGATTGCAATCTTATCCACAGAGATAGAACCAATCTTATCCGTTGATATAGATTGCAATCTTATCCGCAGAGATGGAACCAATCTTATCCGTAGATATAGATTGCAATCTTATCCGCAGAGATAGAACCAATCTTATCCGTTGATATAGATTGCATTCTTATCCGCAGAGATAGAACCAATCTTATACGTAGATATAGATTGCAATCTTATCTATATATGTCTATAAAAGAAGAGTTACATTGCATTTGGTTTTCAGAACAATATTCTCCATCCAACAAACACTACAACTTTCCCCCTTCTTATAATTTCTCAGAAACATGAACCCAAATGAAAATTCTTCTAGTTCAAGTGATGAATTCATTGATGACTATGTCAACAACATCATCGCTGTGAACGAGTGTCTAGATGAAGAAGAAGACTACATAATCGAGCAAGTCGCTCAAATGGTTGTTGCCTTGGTCCGCGAAGAATCCAAAGCAACGAGAAGAAGATCTTATAAGAAGCTTGAGTACATTGATAGAGATCGTGAAGCTGCAAACACAAGGTTAATGAACGATTACTTTGTTGATCGTCCGTAATACCCAGAATCTATGTTTCGACGTAGATTTCGTATGCGTAGGTCTCTATTCCTTTGAGTTGTGGAGGCAGCGACTGCGAAACAACACAAATACTTCGAGCAACGTCGCGACGCTACTGGGAAACTAGGAGCCACTCCTATCCAGAAATGCACAGCAGTGTTGAGGATGCTAGCCTACGGGGTAGCAGCTGATTGAATTGATGAGTACATCAAAATAGCTCAGTCAACTGCAAAAGCAAGCCTTGCTCACTTTGTTAAAGGGGTTCGAGAAGCGTTCACAGAAGAGTACTTGAGTAGGCCTACCATTACAGATTTGCAGCGCCTCCTATATGATGGAGTAAGACGGGGATTTCCGGGCATGATGGGCAGTATAGATTGCATGCATTGGCAATGAAAAAACTGTCCGCGTGCTTGGAAAGGATTATACCAAGGAAGGATTAAATTTGCAACGGTTATCTTAGAAGTTGTTGCCTCTGGTGACTTATGGATATGGCACGCATTTTTTGGAATACCTGGAACTTGCAATGACATCAACGTGTTGCAACGATCTCCGGTGTTCGATGATTTATATCAAGGTAAAGCCCCTCAAGTGAACTTTACAGTCAATGGGAACACATATAACAAAGGATACAATCTAACTGATGGGATATATCCTAAGTGGGCCGTGTTCACCCCAGCGATTCGATTCCCAATGAATCCCGTGGATCAATTGTTCACTGAGCGACAAGAATCTGTCCGAAAAGATGTTGAGCGGGCATTTGGCGTTCTTCAATCACGTTTCGCAATAATACAAAGACCGGCTCTTGTATGGGATGAAACGTTGTTTGTGGAGATAATCTTTGGCTTGCATAATTCTTCATAATATGATTGTTGAGGATGAGTGAGATACATATCAGAATTATGGTGACATGTCAGAATTCGAGCAAGAAAATGCAACAGCAATTAGCGGATCAACGCGTACAAACTATTTTGTGCAGCATGGTCGAATTAATGATATTGGAATGGAACGATATATGGAAAGGCGAGCTGATGCATGGGATAGAAATGTGCACACCGCCTTACAACGAGACTTGGTTCAACATATTTGGCAAATTAATCACCAATCGCCCGATGACGAATGAAGATCTAAATTATTGCAATATTTTATTTAAAATTAATTGTATGGTACTTTGTTTAATTTCATCTATGTTTTTTTCAATGAATTTATGGTGTTTTTTTGTGTATTTAGTTGTCGTTATAATTAACGTTAAAATCGGGTAAATTATTATAATTAGCAATTATGTAATTGTCAAATTAAACCGCAAAGGAAAAATGGGTAAACTAGTGTAATTAAAAATAACGCTTTTTTGTTAACGTAATATAATTAATGAATTAATCCGATTAATTAAAAGGCAATTATATAATTATAATTACCATATTTTGATTTAATTAATATTATCTGAAATTAATGTGATGAATCAAATTATTTTTTTAATATTGGTGGGGTATTGAAAGTAGGAGACAGAAAAGTAGGTGGGGTATGGAAAAGTAGGAGAGAGAAGGTAAATGGGGAGGTTAATGAATGTAGGTATGGAATTGTGAAAAGGGGAGGGTGGGTGATAAAGTTAGTGGAAACTGATGTGGACGAATGAGGTGAAGAAAGAGAAATTATGGGGATGTTAATGAATGTTGATGCTCTAGCACCTACATTGGTTGGTAAATGAGGTTCCCCATTTGTAAAAAACTGAATATGGAAACCTTCCCACCAATGGAAGTAGGTTGCTGATAATGGAAAAAAAAAATGGGGAACACCATCAATTAGGGAACCCTCCCAATATTGAGGAAGGATGAAAGAGCGCCAAGTGTAAAGCATTTTGGGATTACAAAACCCATGTGAAATTGAAAGGAGCAGCGTGTGAGAATTTTTTTTTAAAAAAAATAGGTGCAGCGCGCCAATCCGAGCGCGACAAGTGTCACACTCCGCACGCCCCTTGCCTCAGAACGAATTGCTGCGCGCGATGTGTTATATTACAAACGGTAATATTACCGTTTATTACAACTAACATAACTTTTTATATATAATAAATAAAAAAAAATTATACCAACGGTCATATTTTTTTATCCTCTATAAATTGAGACCAATCTTGATATTTTTTCAACACTTCAAAAAATCCATTATTTCTCATTAAGTACTTCTTATATCTTATTTAGTCATTATGGATCCAAATCATCCTAATTATAGAAATATATATCAAGAAAATGCAAATTACCAACAACATCCATATTCCCAACAAAATCCAAATTCCCAATAAAATCCAAATTACCAACAAAATCCAAATTCCCAACCAATTTCAAATACTCCTTTTGATCCAAACATGCTAAACAATCCTCAATTCCATGCTATGTTCCAAGCCTTTGTAAACCAGAATAATCCTCAAAATTCGTCACCTGGCACACTTCATCCAACATCTCAACTCGTAGATCCATATCCCACAACTCCGGGAGGAGATGGGAGTAGCAATTGAATGCGAGTTGAAAACCAATTTCCAACGCAATCACTTGGTGATGATGAAGATGTAGTTCAAGTTCAAGTTCCACAACCGGAAGTAACTACAGGTATGCAAGGGAAGGACCCGAAAGACAGGTGGATTGCAGAAGAAGATAAACACTTGGTGTCCGCTTACCTTAATTGTTCCGGTGATGCTGAGAAAGAAACAGATCGGGAAAAGGGAGCGTTATGGTGTGAAATCAAAGTGGCCTACGACTCAACAGTTGCTAAAAGACCGAATGTCATGCACAAAAGAAGCATGAGAGCAATTAAAAGGTGTTGGAGTCAAATCAATGAAGGTGTTACTTTATGGGTAGCACAACTTGCGGCAGTTGAGCGTATGCAAGCTAGTGGTGAGGTTATTAACGACTTAGAGGCTAAAGCACATGATCTTTACAGACAAAAAAAGGATAAAGCTTTCGAGTTTTACCATTGTTGGGTAGCAATGCAACACCTTCCAAGATGGATGTCTGGTAAAGGTTCAATCGTTGTGAGTGAAGGGAGTTCTAAGAGATCAAGCGACGAAGCCGGAACTAGTGTGCGTCCCGAAGGTTGGAAGAAAATGAAAGCCCAAAACAAATTGAAAGGTGTTGCAACAAGCTTGGATGAATTCAACAACACTTTAAGCGGTATGCAAAATGAGCGAGGTCTAATGAGGAAGGGAATGTCTGATATGCTCGAGTACCAAAAACAACGAGATGAAACAAAAATGAGGTTTAAGATGTTTTAATTGTTGATGACAAAATCGTATCTTGAACCATTTGAGGAAGAGTATCGTGCGAAGCTGAAGGAAGAGTTCATGAAGTAACTCATATGTTTTTAGGATATATGTTATTGTGTTTTAATGGTTAATGTTGTATTGTTTTATGATTTATGTTTAAATTGTTAAATGTAAGCGTGTTTTAGTTAATGGCCTTGTGTTCTAATGATTCATGTACCAATATTTATGATTAATGAACTTGTATTTTATCTTATTCACTGACGTTGTAGATTGCAATTTGTAGATATAGAACCAATTTTATCCGTTGATATAGATTGCAATCTTATCCACAGAGATAGAACCAATCTTATCCGTTGATATAGATTGCAATCTTATCCGCAGAGATGGAACCAATCTTATCCGTAGATATAAATTGCAATCTTATCCGCAGAGATAGAACCAATCTTATCCGTTGATATAGATTGCAATCTTATCCGCAGAGATAGAACCAATCTTATACGTAGATATAGATTGCAATCTTATCTATATATGTCTATAAAAGAAGAGTTACATTGCATTTGGTTTTCAGAACAATATTCTCCATCCAACAAACACTACAACTTTCCCCCTTCTTATAATTTCTCAGAAACATGAACCCAAATGAAAATTCTTCTAGTTCAAGTGATGAATTCTTTGATGACTATGTCAACAACATCATCGCTGTGAACGAGTGTCTAGATGAAGAAGAAGACTACATAATCGAGCAAGCTGCTCAAATGGTTGTTGCCCCAGTCGCAGAAGAATCCAGCAACAGAAGAAGATCTTATAAGAAGCTTGAGTACATTGATAGAGATCGTGAAGCTGCAAACACAAGGTTAATGAACGATTACTTTGTTGATCGTCCGTAATACCCAGAATCTATGTTTCGACGTAGATTTCGTATGCGTAGGTCTCTATTCCTTCGAGTTGTGGAGGCAGCGACTGCGAAACAACACAAATACTTCGAGCAACGTCGCGACGCTACTGGGAAACTAGGAGCCACTCCTATCCAGAAATGCACAGCAGCGTTGAGGATGCTAGCCTACGGGGTAGCAGCTGATTCAATTGATGAGTACATCAAAATAGCTCAGTCAACTGCAAAAGCAAGCCTTGCTCACTTTGTTAAAGGGGTTCGAGAAGCGTTCACAGAAGAGTACTTGAGGAGGCCTACCATTACAGATTTGCAGCGCCTCCTATATGATGGAGTAAGACGGGGATTTCCGGGCATGATGGGCAGTATAGATTGCATGCATTGGCAATGGAAAAACTGTCCGCGTGCTTGGAAAGGATTATACCAAGGAAGGAGTAAATCTGCAACGGTTATCTTAGAAGTTGTTGCCTCTGGTGACTTATGGATATGGCACGCATTTTTTGGAATACATGGAACTTGCAATGACATCAACGTGTTGCAACGATCTCCGGTGTTCGATGATTTATATCAAGGTAAAGCCCCTCAAGTGAACTTTACAGTCAATGAGAACACATATAACAAAGGATACTATCTAACTTGTGGGATATATCCTAAGTGGGCGGTGTTCATCCCAGCGATTCGACTCCCAATGAATCCCGTGGATCAATTGTTCACTGAGCTACAAGAATCGGTCCGAAAAGATGTTGAGCGGGCATTTGGCGTTCTTCAATCACGTTTCGCAATAATACAAAGACCTGCTCTTGTATGGGATGAAACGTTGCTGTGGGAGATAATGCTGGCTTGCATAATTCTTCATAATATGATTGTTGAGGATGAGCGAGATACATATCAGAATTATGGTGACATGTTAGAATTCGAGCAAGAAAATGCAACAGCAATTAGCGGATCAACGCGTACAAACTATTCTGTGCAACATGGTCGAATTAATGATATTGGAATTGAACGATATATTAAAAGGCGAGCTGATGCATGGGATAGAAATGTGCACACCGCCTTACAACGAGACTTGGTTCAACATATTTGGCAAATTAATCACCAATCTCCCGATGACGAATGAAGATCTAAATTATTGCAATATTTTATTTAAAATTAATTGTATGGTACTTTGTTTAATTTCATCTATGTTTTTTCAGTGAATTTATGGTGTTTTTTTTGCGTATTTAGTTGTCTTTATAATTAACGTTAAAATCAGGTAAATTATTATAATTAGCAATTATGTAATTGTCAAATTAAACCGCAAAGGAAAAATGGGTAAACTAGTGTAATTAAAAATAACGCTTTTTTGTTAACGTAATATAATCAATGAATTAATCCGATTAATTAAAAGACAATTATTTAATTATAATTACCATATTTTGATTTAATTAATATTATCTGAAATTAATGTGATGAATCAAATTATTTTTTTAATATTGGTGGGGTATGGAAAGTAGGAGAGAGAAAAGTAGGTGGGGTATGGAAAAGTAGGAGAGAGAAGGTAAATGGGGAGGTTAATGAATGTAGGTATGAAATTGTGAAATGGGGAGGGTGGGTGATAAAGTTAGTGGAAAGTGATGTGGACGAATGAGGTGAAGAGAGAGAAATTATGGGGATGTTAATGAATGTTGAATTTATTTTTTTCTCTCTACCATGTAGAATTTCCCAAAGTTAAGGGCCACCATGTAAAATTCCCTAACTTTTTAATTTCCCAATGATTATTACCTCACCAGAATTTTTGTTTCCCACTTCTTACATTTCCTCCCTCCAATGACCAAAAGTTTTCGTCCAACATTTCCCTCCCAAAGAGATTAATTTCCCTCTAGAATATTTTTTAGTGCAATGAGGTGACACAATATTATTAGTGGAGTATAGGAATTCTCTATACACAAAAGTTTAAATCTAACACCTTTCTAAATTCACCCCTAAATATATATATATAGAGTCTTAACATTTACAAATCAACATATGACAACTTAACATCAAACACCACAATTTAAGATAAAAAGGTAGGATTTTTTAACGGTATATCCCCGAGTCTTCGGAAATCCCTTGTTGTAAACCAATATTTCAAAAGTTCACGTAGTACTTCTAAACTTCAAAATGTGTATCTATTGTACCATTGTCATTAGCGGTACTTGACATTAGTATTTAATAGTCACATTTTGAGCACATATTAGTTTATCTAATTGAAAAAAGTACTATTAAGTATTGGTGGAATATTGTTCCTCCAAATAGTAGTATCCATGAACTATTATTAGTTGGAACTTGGAATTGATGTATTGAATGCTGCCTCTTTAACATAATGGTCCCGTTAGGCTTCGAGTTTCAGTGAGTTTTTGCTTCAAATGATGAAGAAACATATTCCGACTAAAATAGATATTTAGTAGGATTATTGTGTGCTTATTGATAATTAAACTAACTAATAATATGCAAAATGTTGTTTGTTACACAATTAACGAGTATTTAATGCCTATGTAATGTCAATGGTGCGGTTAATAAGTATATAGAAATCTAGGGATGCTAGTTGAAACATTTAGGCAAAAATCTGCTGGAATACTTAGACAACAATTCGAGTTTGACTATTAAAGGGTAACTCAAGACTAACTTTTGGTCAAATCCATTTTTGGATCACTTTTTTGGCGGTTAATCGTTCTTTTCGTTTTTCTTTCTTCTTTCGGTTTACATTATTTATTTTGCTTAAATTTTTTCTTAAGCTTATTATCATTGTTGTTTAGATTATAGTAGTATAATTATTATCATTTCATTTTAGTTGCATAGTAATTCTCCCTAAGTCCCTAAATAGAGTGTCATTTTTCAGTTTATGGTTGTCTAAATAGATTTCCCATTTCCTTATTTGGTATGGGTCCAGCAATTAAAATATTATTTTCTTACAACTTTATAATATCACTCATTTTTCATATGGCACATTCTCTGCTCCTTAATAAACAATTCATAAAAAGTGTACATACCAACTTCTATATTTAATTATGATTTAATACAACTAAGGTTCTACACATGATTTCTTCTTAATACTTGTGCCCAAAAGAAATGGGCACTCTATTTAGGGATGAAGGGAGTATATTTTAAATTTCAGATTTAAAGTATGGACTTTATATGAGGTTTTGAGTATACAATTTTTTGTTTTAAGGATTTTAAAGTTGAAAATCATTAGTATATTGGAATTTTGTTGTTAAGAGAGTGTTTCCAGAAGTTTTGAAAGGTTTTAATATTTATTAAATTTCTGAAAATTTATTGTGGATGGATTATTAATGAATTATTATTACTTGTAGGAGAGGAGTGATATGTTAGTGCACAAAGGTGGCACAAAGAATAGTTTACCTGAGGTACATGAATGTCTTACAGTTTTGGACATAGCATCATGTACTAGGATTGGTTTTAGAACTCAATATCATGCTTAGGAAATTTGGTAGTTCTTAGGCAAGATTGTTTACGATGAAATATTATGAATATGTGATTATTGCGTGAGAACATGTGATCATTTCTTTATTATATGTTTGTATGGATTGCTGACGCAAACATGTTAAGGGTTTTGATTGTTTATCAATATGTTTATGTATTACCTATGATTGGTAAAGGTGGTTAGTGGATTTAATTGTATATCAATATATGTTCAATATTTATTACATGTGGTAAGGTAAAAGTAGATTATTGGAATTAATCTTGGTATTATATTCCATACTTTATTATTTATTATTCTTTCACAATCGCGGATTTGTGATGGAGTAAGTGGAAAGGTATGTCTTACTGACATTAGTTATTGTTGTTTTTATTCAACAGCTTGGACTAAAGAATTACTAGTTATGCAATTAGTTATGCTATGATCACTTTTATTAATAAAAAGGATTTTTTGCCAAATGCAGCCCTTTAAAGTTGTCACTTTGTTAATTACATCCCTTTCATTTCAATCTCTTCAATTGCAGCTTAATATAAACCAAATTCTTTTAAGTTACAGCCCAAATCCGACCTATCTTCACGCCTTTTGGGCTGCAACTTAAATGCATTTGGTTTATCCAAGGTTGCAATTGAAGAGATTGAAATGAAAGGGACGCAATTAACAAAGTGGCCACTTTAAAGGGTCGCAATTGGCAACAAATTCTAATAAAAAATATGAATTCTTTGAGTGTTAGTTGTGGTTGGTTTTGGTTGTTGTGTGTTGGTTTTATTTTGTGGTTAATGTTTAATCAATTAATCACCTAAAGTGAAAGAGAATGAGCAATAAAAATTATGGATTGGTGCATGTTTGGAGTGAACACTAGGAGTTGTGGCACATGGTGGTAACCCATGGCTTTTCGATTACCGCTTGATCATCGTGTCTCTCTTTTATATAATTTTGTCGATATCGATTAATCGCGCCTGTTGCCTTAACTTCATAATGAAGGCATGTTCTTTAGTTGGACAACTTTTCTATTACTTATTCAAACTAATTGATTAATCAAGTTATTAGTGGAGTCCTGTCTTATTCTAGTATCATATGTTTTTCCTGCATTGCATGACTTTTATTTTATTATGTAGTTACATGCTAGGTTGTTGGTTTATTTATTCTTAGACTTTATGTACTCAGTTTGGCTGATTCCATTCTTTGTATGTTTAATCATGTCTTATGCTTTATTGAACTTGTGGCCACCTATCTTTATTATGTATTTTTTGGCGAGTAGTCACTTGCATCAATATGTCATAGCTCTTTTTTAGGTGAGAGTTCATAATGCATGAGAATGCGAGTGTAGCTATTCTATTATTTATTTTTATATTGTTGGTGGGATTATTATAAGGTTTCTTGAATATTATGTTTGGTTTTGTGTTAGACTCTAGAGTTGTCTGTGTTTTGACTTTTGGTTGACTTAGTTGTTGACTTCGTTTAAGTTAGACTTAATTTGGTTTGGTGGACCATGTCGATTCCAAGATGTAAGTACTTTGAGTTGACTTTATTTATTTGGTTTGAAATATTTTATTATTTTCTGCTGCAAAATTCCGAGTAAGCCGAAACGTTTTCACACGTGGCGATGATACCTTTGTAATTCTCTTTTATTTATTGAAAAATTATTTTTTAAATAAAGAGA
Organism: Beta corolliflora; assembly: GCA_947648045.1. Lineage (NCBI taxonomy): Eukaryota > Viridiplantae > Streptophyta > Magnoliopsida > Caryophyllales > Amaranthaceae > Beta > Beta corolliflora. The sequence goes on from CANSZD010002861.1 coordinate 131,983, forward strand.
ATTATTGGGGTGTTATAAATAAGTTCAGATAAGTTCAAATAAGTGTCAATCAGGTCCAATAAGTTTCAGTCCAATCAGCTACAATAAGGTCCAATTAGGTCTAATAATTTTCAAAATATTAATAACAAATAAATTAATGTTAAATGTGTAATTAGTGGTTAATTAATTATTAGAATAAAGTAATAAGTAAATAATTAGCAGTATTAAGTACTCCATTCGTTTTCTTTTTGTTGTTCCTGTATTCCCCATTGAAAAATTTCAATGTGTTGTTCCTATTTTGAATCTTTACATATAAAGTATAATTTATGAATGAAATTTCCCATTAGCTTTATGTTGCAATAAATGTGTTTACACTATTGAGTGGTCATTTTTTAATTTTTACCTCTCAAGTTTTTGTCTCATTGGTTGCCTAACATAGAGTAATTCAAAGGGCAATAAATGTGTTCACACTAGTTTGTAGTCATTTTACTCTTTTACCCCTCAAACTTTTGTGTCATTGGTTGCTGATAAGAGGTCTTTAGTGTGTGGTTAAGGAACCAAAAATCACTTTTCAAACAATATTTTATAACTCCTAACAAGCAATCACTAAGAATGTAGTAAAGACAAGTCAAGGGTCGATCCACATGGAAATTGAGATTCACAAGTGGAAAAAAGTTCAACCGCTGCGGTCAAAACCGGGCTTACCGCTCCGGTTTTGGGCCGCATTGGTTGGACTCGCAGCAGTCCCCAAATATTAATTGATCCGGTCCTAAACCAGATCAGTTAATCATTTACCGCTGTGGTTTTGGTTAACTGCTGCGGTTTTGATCTAAAACCGCAGAGGTTAACCACCCCAAAAACCAAAAAAAAAAAAAAAAATTTGCATTTTTTCGTTATTAATCGATATAAAATCAATAGTTTATATCAATACTCATTTTATTAAGCATATTATGCTTAATTGAAGCATAAACATATATAATTAGATACATAAAAATATTAACAAGTATTCACAGACTCTTTAACCAGAAATAGTTATCTTTGAAAAAAACTAAACACCATATGGTTGTCCAAGTACTGCCCAATGAAAAGTTAGTTAACTAGTCAAGGGAAAAAGAGGGTAAGAGAATTAACTGCAAACTCTACTGAGTCTACTCTACTCCCAGCATCAAAGAGAAGTTCCTAATAGAATTCTTAACATACAGTAACCTTTGGATGGCAGTGTGTTGTCAAAGTGGTTTGTGGTTGAATAAGCTTCAAGTGGCTGGATTGAAGCAGTAACTGAGTTTGTCAATTTGGAGTTGTTCATCATCCCAAATACACTCCGGTGTAGCTTTCCAATTAATCTTGGGGAAGTGGCTGTGAGTAAAGAATGATTACATTGCTTTACATGACAAACAAGAACATTCACAATATGTGCACTCATCAAGGCTTCCATGATTTTTATCTATAGAAGATACAAATTAGTTTTAAAAACACTGCCAAAGGTAGGAAAGTTTGAGCAAAATTAAGACACCAAGAGCTCTTTTAATTTCTTTACATAATATTTCGGGATCAACAACGGGTCTTAAAACGACAACTATAGCAAATTGCATGTCATATCTCATGAGCTTCTTTAAGGAGTAGTTTAGCAGAGCGTACATAAACAAGAGAACTGTCATATATGAGTTGAGCAAAGAGCAATATCTGATGTTTACACAGAATATCACTACAAGAAAATCACAAAATAACGACGGCCTATCAGCGACGGCTAACAAAACCGTCGGTAAAATCAAAAAAAGCGACGGCTCGAAGCCGTCGTTGATTACCGACTGCAGTTATAGCATTTAACGACGGTTTAGCTGTCGGTGATAAATAACGACGGCTAAAAGCCGTCGTTGATTTTGTGGAAGTAAAGCAGAATTTTTTTTAGCTTGGGCGACGGTTAGAAACGGTCGTTGATTTCTAAAGGGGGGTTTAATTGAAGTCTTTCAGTCGGGTTTTTTTTTCAACAACAAAAAGGAGGGAATTTGGGCGATTTTGGGCGATTTTTGCAGCGACGAAACTCGGTCGACTCCACCTCCACCTGCCTCTCCTCCTTCCTCCAGCCAACGGCAGCGACCCACCTCCACCTCACTTCGCCGGCGGTAAGCTTTATTTTCTCTTTTTTTAAAAAAAAAAATTGTACTCATGAACCAAACCCTAACAGTTGGTTTTTCCTCGTGAGAGAAGTGAACTTCAGGCGATGAACTTGGGCGACGAACTTGCATCGACTCTTGCTTGGGACCGACATTTCACCGGTGGTAGCAAGTGCTAATTTCTTTTTTTTTTAACAATTTGTGTCCGATGAAACTAAACCCCGAAAATTGAGTCTTGCTTTATTTTATGTATATTTCTTCATGTAAGTGTTTTATCTTATAATATATCATTTCTTTAATCAAAGTTCATACTACTTTTTATTTTTTTGGGATAATTTCATAGTCGGATTTTAGTGATTTGGTGAGTGAAATCGGTAAGAAAGAAAGAGCATGTGGGTATTTTTGTTTTCTAACATTTGGTGAAAAAAAAGAATGGGTGAAAGTAACCCAAAATTGTTGGACTTAATATCAAAGGAAAAACAAAGGATGATGAATAATGAAGAAAGAAGATATGGGTGTTGTTCATCTGATGAAAACAAGCTTCAACTTAGGCTATTATTTTTTATTTTAGAGATGATGCATCTATGTGTGTTCTGTATGGATGATGGTTTACATCCATTTGTTTGTTATTTGGTAATGCAAATGTTAACGTTTATGTTTTTTATCATATGCATTGTACTTTCTGGTGAACATGTTGAGAATTTGGAATTAAGTTTTTCACGGCGTTTATAACCATGCTTGTCAAATCCATGATTGAATTTTTTTTTTGAGTCATTAATTGCAATCTTATTTTAAGTCAAATGGGGTGCTTGTGAACTTAATTTCGTAGTTACTTATTATTGGAGTTGCTCGTTTAGTAGAAATTGACGCTTAAAGGTGCCGTTTAATAATTGATTTTCTACATGTTGTAGGATTACGTAGCACGTTGGTGTTTCTCTTAAATGGTAGGGCTCCTGTTGCTAGGCTTTTAAAAGGGATCAAAGGTTGTTTATGTATATATGGAACGAAATATATACATGCTACACTTGCTCGGTCACCTGTTTGTAAATTACATTGGTGTTATCTACAAAATGTAATTCACTCTTAAATGCAAGCTAAGTGAAACACCTAAACACCCATATATAAACTGGGAACAAGGGCATGAGGGGGGATTGCAGGGGGTCGATGAGGGGTGGGGGCGTGCGGGGAGGGGTCGGTGAGGGGGAGAGGCTGGAGGGGGTCGGGAGGGGGTGTGCAGGGGGTGGTGAGGTGGAGGATTGCAGGGGGTCGGTGAGGGGGTGGGGCGTGCGGGGGGTCGGTGAGGGGGAGGCATGGGGGGTCGGTGGGGGAGGGGCGTGCGGGGGGGGTCGGTGAGGAGGGGCTGCGGGGTCGGGGAGGGTGGGGGTGTAGGGGGTCGGTGGGGGGAGGCAGGGGGTCGGTGAGGGGGTGGGGAGGGGGCGTGCGGGGGTCGGTGAGGGGGGGGGTCGTGCGGGGGGTCGGTGAGGGGGAGGCATGCGGGGGGGTCGGTGTGGGGAGGGGCAGGGGGGAGGGGGGGGCGTGCGGGGGGTCGGAGGGGGGGAGGGCGCGGGGGTCGGTGGGGGGGAGAGTGCGGGGGTCCTTTTTTTTTGCAAACTACTACAAGGTTTTGTTTTGTTAATATAAGCCATATGTTTTGCCCATTATTATAGTTCGTTTTGTTTTCTTCCCAATATATGTGATTTGTTTTTTGGTGCAAATAAAGTTGTAATTTGTTAATATTGAAGAAATCAGTTTTTTTATTCTTGGATTATTCATACTTTAATGTAACAAGAATTTATTTCAATTGTTTTGTTTAATCTTGCGCATTTCTAATTTCTTGCATTTTAGGTAATCATGTCTAATCCGAAGGGCCGCGGAGGTCGAGGTGGCTTAGGTGGAAGCCAAGGTCATGGGACATTGATTCCGATGCAGCTTTTTCAGTCACCAGAAGTAGAAGGAAGCCAAAACCCTATAGCAGAGACACAGGGAGATGATTCACAGGCACGTGACATTGGTAGCCACGTACCGGAGACTCCGAACACTCATATGGAGGAAGGTGAAGGTTCGAACCGTGCACCAAGAAAGGTTTTAAGCCCCTCTTGGATTATGGTAAGTTCGTAAGCTACTATATGCTTCATGATATTTGTATGCAATGGTATTCACAATTCACGTGTTTGTTTGGTTTTCAATTCGAGGTTCGATTATAACAAGGTTAGTGGGTCCATCAACGACATTTTCCGAGGGCTATTTTCGACTAACCTTGGTTCAATTACGGGGAGGTCGACAATGCAACAAAGACGCATTGGTGGAACATTTTCACAGTATGTATGAATCGAATTATGAAAAATTTCATTGATTATATTACTTTATTAATATCTTTGTTTGATGTTTGACTAAAGGGTATTTACGAATGGGCTCCTGAGTTAGAAGGCCTAGTGAAGAAGGATTACAAGAAAAAAGCTTCATCTCGTCTGAGAGACTTGCGATACTAGGTGGTTAAGAAAGCCAAAGAAAGGCCAAAATGGTTGGGGGAGACGATCTACGAAGACATGAAGAAGAGAAGTGAAGAGCCCAACATTTCGGAAAAATCGAAAAAGGCGAAGAAGAACAGAAGAGGTGGCTCCCCTATCTAATCCAATTGAGCCGTCACACTTTCAGGGTTCTATTTCGGCGGCACAGCATGCTAGGAAGATGGTAAATATGTTTCATATCTACTACTTAGTGTAATTTACATGACATTTTCGGTATGAGTAAAAAATAAAGCCTTTGTTCAACAATGTCTACAGGCAAAGAGTAGAGGAGGAATACTCCCTACTGCTCCCGAGTTGTTCTTGAAGACTCATTTTAAGACTGTTCCTGGAAGGAGAAATCCCAGCAAACAAGAAAGCAAAGCAAATCTCGGTACATACTTCTAAACATATATTTATAGGCAAATATGATTGAAATTGAATACACTAAACATTTTAGGCCATTTTAGTTGAAATTGAATAAATACGATTAGTTTGATGCTAGTTTAAGTTATAAACACCTCAAACATCATATATATAGTTAGTTTAATATGATTATAAGTTGTTTTGATTGAAAATACACAAAATAGGAAAGTTAGAACCAAATATAGGCTAATATAGGCCATTTTAGGCCATTTCACTTGAAAATGAATTAATACGATTAGTTTAATGCTAGTTTAAGTTGTAAACACCTCAAACATCATATATATAGTTAGTTTAATGTGATTATAAGTTGTTTTGATTGAAAATACACAAAATAGGAAAGTTAGAACTAAATATAGGCTAATATAGGCCATTTTAGGCCATTTCACTTGAAAATGAATGAATACGAGTAGTTTGATGCTAGTTTAAGTTATAAACACCTCAAACATCATATATATAGTTAGTTTAATGTGATTATAAGTTGTTTTGATTGAAAATACACAAAATAGGAAAGATAGAACCAAATATAGGCTAATATAGGCCATTTTAGGCCATTTCACTTGAAAATGAATGAATACGAGTAGTTTGATGCTAGTTTAAGTTATAAACACCTCAAACATCATATATATAGTTAGTTTAATGTGATATAAGTTGTTTTGATTGAAAATACACAAAATAGGAAAGTTAGAACCAAATATAGGCTAATATAGGCCATTTTAGGCCATTTCACTTGAAAATGAATGAATACGAGTAGTTTGATGCTAGTTTAAGTTATAAACACCTCAAACATCATATATATAGTTATTTTAATGTGATTATAAGTTGTTTTGATTGAAAATACACAAAATAGGAAAGTTAGAACCAAATATAGGCTAATATAGGCCATTTTAGGCCATTTCACTTGAAAATGAATGAATACGAGTAGTTTGATGCTAGTTTAAGTTATAAACACCTCAAACATCATATATATATAGTTAGTTTAATGTGATTATAAGTTGTTTTGATTGAAAATACACAAAATAGGAAAGTTAGAACCAAATATAGGCTAATATAGGCCATTTCACTTGAAAATGAATGAATACGATTAGTTTGATGCTAGTTTAAGTTGTAAACACCTCAAACATCATATATATAGTTAGTTTAATGTGATTATAAGTTGTTTTGATTGAAAATACACAAAATAGGAAAGTTAGAACTAAATATAGGCTAATATAGGCCATTTTAGGCCATTTCACTTGAAAATGAATGAATACGAGTAGTTTGATGCTAGTTTAAGTTATAAACACCTCAAACATCATATATATATATATATAGTTAGTTTAATGTGATTATAAGTTGTTTTGATTGAAAATACACAAAAAAGGAGAGTTAGAACCAAATATAGGCTAATATAGGCCATTTTAGGCCATTTCACTTGAAAATGAATGAATACGAGTAGTTTGATGCTAGTTTAAGTTATAAACACATCAAACATCATATATATATAGTTAGTTTAATGTGATTATAAGTTGTTTTGATTGAAAATACACAAAATAGGAAAGTTAGAACCAAATGTAGGCTAATATAGGCCATTTTAGGCCATTTCACTTGAAAATGAATGAATACGATTAGTTTGATGCTAGTTTAAGTTATAAACACCTCAAACATCATATATATAGTTAGTTTAATGTGATTATAAGTTGTTTTGATTGAAAATACACAAAAAAAGGAAAGATAGAACCAAATATACGCCATTTTGGCACTTTATATTATTTGAATATGAGTATATTTAACCAAATGCAGGAGACATACAATAAGAAGGCTGGATCATTGTACCACTCGGGGGTCACGGTCGAACCACGATACGTTGTATTGGGAGACAGGTTGGGGGGGAGGAACGAGAGGAAAAGTTCGGGGTTGGGTCGGGGAGATCATTTGTACTCTGACTCTTCATCGGGCGAGGAGATGGCGGCTCTTCCACGACCATATGAGCCGTCCATTTTTCTCGAGATTGAGGCGCAAGTGGAGGCGAAGGTCGCTGCCGGATGGGAGAGGTGGAGGCAATGGTCGCAGCACGGGTGGATGAATCACGTCGGGCCCTCATAGAGAAATGATGAGGAACATGTCTAGTTTCGGCCACATGTTCTCGAGGTTGCAACCCGGGCCCCACTCCCAACCTTGAGACCGAGAAGATGACCCGGGGGTTTGGTGGTGGCGGTAGTGCTCTGCGAGCCACCCTTGACAGTGTAGTTTTTGGTTTTGGCAACTAGGTAACTAACTTATAGTTGGATATAGTTAGTCCTAACTACTTTCTTGTAGTGTAAATACTTATCGGCATCTCGCTTCGTTTCTTGATGTGTCGGGTTATTTTTTTCAACTCGAGCTTCTACTTTATTTCGACACGGGATCTATTTTTGCGTACATATATTTAATCTAGGTAGTTTGTCTAACAATAGACATTTAGTGTCTATATTTATCGGCATCTAGCTTATTAGTTTCTAGCTTTGTCGATATACATTTTTTGTAAACACCGACATCTACTTTATTTCCGACATCGGGATCTATTTTGTGTACATAAATGTAATCTATTTCATGTAATTATACAAGTATCTATGTAAAATCTAATATATATCAAAATTGCATATTTTTGTAATTGAAAAAATTGAATACGATGGAGAAACTTGACTTTGGCGTGGTATATTTAGGTGCGGTTTGTGCGGGTACGAGTTTAATTATTATTAAGAACAATAGAATTTTAAATAATATTATTTTGTAACAACGCGACGGTTAAACATTAAATCAACGACGGCAAGGCAGTCGTTGTAAGGTTCTCTATGTACCCATGGACACGAAATCCACGACTACTTTAATACCTTAGCCACGGTTATAAACAGGCGTTGATTAATCGAAATCAATCGACGGTTTAAAACGGTCGGTGACCCGGCCGTTTTAAACCGTCGTTGAATCACCGTCTGCTTTAAACGATCGTTAACTGGATCAACGTCGGCTTTTGTAAACCGTGGCGGATTGTCATGAAACCGTCGTTAATAATATCACCGAGCGGCTTGGCGGTCGTTGATTCTAGTATCGGCGACCATCTTTTTACCGGCTTGCCTATCAACGACGGTTGGCCGTAGTTGATTAATTAGCCGGCGGCTTTTTAGGCCATCACCCGACGGCTTGTGGCCGTGGTTGATTACCACTTTTCTTGTAGTGATATGACCTACGAAACAAGACACGGGGCCCGATAAAGTTAAGGAACTTACAGCCCACACAAATCATGTTTGGCTCGGTTCACTACCAAGCACCCTATTACGATTTGTCCTTCACGGTTTGATTACAAAAAAAACCTACTTTCATTCGGTATATAGCAACTTAACCCATGTACATTCACTTAGCAATGATGGCTTAGCTTTGAAGATTAGGATAGATATTTAAATGGCTACCTATAAACTCCATACTAATGCCCGCAAGCCCGCACTGAGTACATTTGAAGATAATGTCAAGTTGAAAGAATACTGTGATTTTATTGTCTACCATGTCTGCAATGTTTGCCATTAATGTCATTATGCTTGCCTGCAATGTTTTTATAGATTTAGTGGAAATGGGATGAAGAAGGTCACAGTTATTACAATCAAAGTGGACGAGTCTACAACGAGAAAGCGAGAAATCTAAGCAAAGAACAAATACAAGGAACGAGATTCGATGCGAAGCGTAGTACGGAAAGCGGTGCAGGAACGCTACCTTGGGTGAATCGAAACGTTGGGTCATTTTTTGATTTTTTTTTTAATAAATTCATAAAGTGAAATTAAAATGCAATAAGAAAAAAAATGAAATCTTGATTTCAATTTTTGATAATACGATTACATCCTAAAAATTTCATAATTCGGATACAAGATTAAAAGTTAAACTAAAGACTTAAATTTAAAGCACTCTAACTCGTGATAGTAAATGAAGAATTAAGAAAAAAACTCAATATGCATATCGTTGCCTCTTAGGTGCGGTTGGCATTGTTGTGTTTCCTTCCTCTTCTTCCCACCTCATGTCCTCTAGTCAAGTGGTGAATCATCCAAATATGAACTCTGGTTCGATGTCCCATTTTCTATGTGGTCCTTGTTTGTAGTTGGGCGCAAAAAACGGGAGATAAGTCTAATATTAGAGTGGATGAACACCGACTTATCGGCCCTCCACGAAATTGATCGGTTTCTTTTTGTGTTATGAATATACGAGTACGTGCTCCACACCCTCTCCGCCGATGAACTACTAATAGGTTGTGACAGAACTTTAGGTGCAATTTCTGCTAATTCGAGGTGTCTGCTGCTCCATAAGTAGACCACCAAGAAATAGGACTCGTTGACACAAACATCAACTTTTGCATGAGTGTTCCAAAAATCCCCTTCAGCTTGGAACCTAGCCAATTGTTGGCAATACTCTTCTCTCCTCCTCATCTTCCCCTATCTTATGAAAGGCTTCAAGAACTCCTTGGAAGACTTCTCTGTCCATATTTGGAGCTAGCCTTGCCTCCCCTCAGGGAGCCAAAGTTTGCAAGTAGTTTGGATCATAATAAAATGGATTCAGGCCCTGTTCTTTTGGACTTATTTTCAGCAAAAATAAGTAAAAATAAGTTCAGTTCAGCAAAAATAAGTTCAGTTCAGCAAAAATAAGTAAAAATAAGTTCAGTTCAGCAAAAATAAGTTCAGTTCAGCAAAAATAAGTTCAGTATTATTATTAATGTTGTAATTATTATTTTTGTTTTCAATATTACTATTAATATTGTTATTATTATTAATATAATAATTATAATAACGATGAATTTATAATTTTTTTTAATTTTTATTATTTTTTATTATTTATTATTTTTTTATTTTTTTATTTTATTTTATTTTTTTATTTTATTTTATTTTTATTTTAATATTTTTTATTATTTATTATTTAGTAATTATTATTTATTTATTTATTATTATTATTATTATTATTATTATTTATTATTTATTATTTATTATTTATTATTATTATTTATTATTATTTATTATTTATTAATATTTATTATTTATTATAAAAATAATTAGTGCAGTTTTTTACAGGTTCCTGTAGTTTTTCAAAATTCATGGGTACCCACAACTTAAACAAATGCACCCGGTACCCTTACTTTGGGAGTAAAATGCACGAAATGCCCTTAATTATTAACGGTGTTAAGTTTTAGTTAGTCATTAACTCTAATTAACCAACACCTCTCAACCCTAATTAACCTCAATCTAAACCTAACCCCAACACCTAACCTTAATCCCTAACCCTAACCACCCGACTACCCCGGCTCCCCCTTCCTCACCACTTCCCCCGCTTCATGACCCCATCACCCGCTACTGCGGCCGCTTCCCCGACCGCTTTACCCTAACCCCATAACCCCCACCACTCCCCCTCACATGGCCCTCTTCCCCCTCCCCTTGCGCTTTGTTTGTGTTGATTTATGGGGAAAATTCGAAAAAATCGTGTTGAAATTTGGGAAAAAATCGCTAAAAACACTTACTCGTTCGTTCTTGAGTTGACGAGCTTAGTGCCATTGTGTTGAAGGAGAGAGAGTGATAAGCGGGAAAACCCCGCACGCCATTGTTGAATGCGGGGGTGGCGCTTGATGTAGGGCGAGAAGGGGGTGCCGAGGTGTCGGGGGAGGGAGGGGAGGGGGAGGGGGTGAGCCCGATGGAGGGGCGAAGGGGGTGGGGGAGGATTCGGCGTGGGGGTGGGAATTCAACGGGGTGGGGGAGGCTGGCGAGGGTGGGGGGGGGGAGGGGATTCGACCAGGGGTGGGGGAGTCGACTGGGGTGGGGGAGCTTGGCGGGAGGGGTGGGGTGGGGTGGGGGGCGGGGGGAGGGGAGGGATTCGAGACGGGGGGTGGGGAGGGTGGGGGGTCGACGGGGTGGGGGTGGGGGAGGGTGGGCGTGAGGGGCGGATGCGGGGTTGGGGGAGGCGAGGCTACGGGGGTGGGGGAGGGTAGATGGGGTTATGGTGGTTGGGTAGTTAGGGTTAGGGTTTAGGGTGGGGGTGAGGTGTTAGAGGGTTAGGGGGTTAGAGTTAGGGTTTTAGGGTTAGGGTTAGAGGATTTGATTAGGGTTTAATCGGGGTTAGATGGGTTAATTAACCCTGAGATTTGCGAAAACTTAACTGCAGATTAGTCATTAAGGGCATTTCGTACATTTAATTTCTAAAGCGAAAGTACTTGGTGCATTTGTTTAAAACGGAAGTAGCCCATGAATTTTGAAAAACTACGAATTTTTGGTGAAAAAGCGCGTAATTATTATTATTGATTATTGATTATATATTATTTATTATTTTATTATATATTATATATATTATATATTATTTATTTATTATTTTAATTATTATTATTTAATATTTATTATTTATTATTTATTATAATTATTTATTATAATTATTTAGTATTTATTATTTATTATAATTATTATTATTATATATTATTGATTATTGATTAATTATTTTTTATTTCTTATTTATTATTTATTATTTATTTATTATTTATTATTAATTATTATTATTTATTTATTATTATTATTTTTATTATTATTTTTATTATTATTTTTATTTTTATTATTAATTATTATTATTTTTATTTTTATTATTTATTATTTATTATTATTATTTATTATTTATTATTAATATTTATTTATTAATATTTATAATTATTTATTATTTATTAATATTTATTATTAATTATTTATTATTTATTATTAATTATTTATTATTTATTATTAATTATTTATTATTTATTATTTATTATTTATTATTTATTATTTATTATTTATAATTTTATTATTATTATAATTTATTATTTTTATTTTTTTTTTATTTTTATTTTTTTATTATTAGTATTATTATTTTTTATTATTTGTTGTGTTATTATTTATTATTATTATTATTTATTATTTATTATTTATTATTTATTATTTATTATTATTATTTATTAATATTTATTAATATTTATTATTTATTATTTATTATTTATTATTTATTATTTATTATTAATTATTAATTATTTATTATTTATTATTTATTATTTATTATTTATTATTTATTCTTTAATTATTATTATTATTTATTTATTATTTCTGTATTATTTAGAAAAAATAAGTTTAGCGAAAATAAGTAAAAATAAGTTAGGTTCGGCAAAAATAAGTTCGGTTCGCCAGAAATAAAATAAGTTCGGTTCGGTTCGGTCGAAATATGTGTGCAAAAGGAGGGCCTCGTAAAGCCCAAACACATGCGTAGGAATATTCATTTTTTTCCCGTCTAGAAACCAAAATTTCATTCATTTTCTCTTGTCATCTTTATGTTTGTTGTTTCTTCATTATATCACTAATCTCTCCAATCATACGATCCATTTTTCATATACCTCACCCGTTTTTGGTCCCTCTCCATCAGCCAAATTTTATCATCGAATAAATAGGTTTTTGTAGTGGCCTAAAATATTATCCACTTCATCCCAAGCACAAATCATCATTTATAATGCTTGGCGACTTCTATTCCCGAGTTTTCATTCTCTCGTCCCCCAGGAGTCAGCCAATCTTTCCATGCTCTTAAGACTAAACAGTGCGGTTCCTCATGGGCTACTCTCCACATTGGGACAATCGTTTCAATAGCAAGATGAATGTGAACGAAACCTGGTTTTTGCAACTTTTAGCGATTGAAGTCTGATTGTGTTTTAAATATTGCATGAGCATGACCATGATTCAAGAAATATTTCACAATATTTTTCCTCTAGCATAAGTCTCCCTTATCCAAGGAAATGTAGTAGCAAAAATCTTTGAAAGAAAATAAGATTCAGTGTATGAACTACACAAAGGAGACTAAAAATGTGTTTGTGTGCCTTCTCCCGATCTCTTTGCAGGAGCCTTTACGGTTTGCTGCATTGTCTGTCACGACTTGAAGGACATTTGAAGGACCAACTTCATCTATTGAAGTTAGTATGAAATACAAATAGCCTTTCCTGATTTTTCTCCACTCTGAGAAATGCGAAGGAATTGTGTCCTTGACTCTAATGCGAATTACTAAATATGCGTGGAT